>JBAIZL010000004.1:1640616-1723116 GCA_036971475.1 Prosapia bicincta | reverse complement strand
TATTAAAATATAGTTTTTATTTCGGCATTTGTTTATAATTTCTCGTTATATATCGATAACTTGTTGCTGTTCATAACGAGCTGGTTCTTAATTACTTATTACACTTTGATTTTACTTGCGATCAGAAATTGTTTTAACTTTGTTAAATTGTTAACTTACACTTGGAGTAATTCTAATATCAATTTGTAATAAGTAATTTCTTGTTATAATAATATTTTATTAATAAATATAGACATACACATTTTTAACAAGTAATAGAAGAAAAATAAGGCAAATGGTACTGAAGTCAACAAAGAGATATTTTTATTTTAGTTACTCTTTATGGTTACAATTAGTATAAATATGTATAGAGGTATGCAATGACAGAATTACAATACTAAGTGACAAAATAGAAATAGGATTTTCTTGCATTTCCATTATGTATAAAATGTATAGTGTTGGGCTATTATTTTTGTTTTTTTAATGTTTGTTGTTTTTTTTTCATTTCTTATTTATGAAACTGATGGTGGCCTACAATTTCTCATTCTACCCATCTTTTGTATTTGTTCTATAATAGAAGGAACCTTTCTCTTTTAATTTCATATACATCTTTAAGTAATAGATTTATTGCTGTGGGAAAGTTCACTTAGTGCCAAACTGCTGGATTTCAAATATGTAGTTATTCAGTTCGAATCCGACCGAGATATCTACTTTTTTAAATTTAATTAATTAATAAATATTTGAAGAAAAATACCAATTGTCATTTGAACTTGTTCGGATGAATAAATACGTATTTTTATTAACGATTGAAAATTTGTACAAAAAATATATCAGTAGAGTGTGAGCTAATAGAAGGAACTGAAAAATACCAGATTTTTATATCCAGATAATCAGATGTCTTAATTTCACTCCACTTAATGTGGTGGCCTACTTGATTGCTAATTCTTTAATTACGTTGCTTACAGACGGACTAGCTCAAGTTAGTTTGACTGCTAAACAGTGGTGCAATCAGGTAAGCAAAGCCTTCCTATGCAAGACCTTTACAATCAAGACAACACATTTACCACCAATGATGATCTAGTCACTGCAAGTGACAAACACTCCGCCAGTGTTAATTGTTGTACTGTGATTAACACGCTATATGAGATGACGTAGAATATTAGCCAGGTTTTCTTCGATTTTGTCTACCCGAATCGCAAAATGAAATTATGGGTTTTGATTTTGCACGTTGTGCGTGTGTGTGTGTGTGTGTGTGTGTGTGTGTGTGTGTGTGTGTGTGTGTGTGTGCGCGCGCGCCTGCACGTGGGTTTGTAAGTGTGTATGCATATGGGCGAGTGTCTGTCTGTTTATGAGAGTGTGTGTTTGTTTTTTTAAATACAGTATAGTAAACACTAAATGCACGATTAGCCAGAGGGTAAGTTTCGTCATATGATTCAAACATTTTTTATATTTGAATGTCAAAAAGTTTCCACCAAACTAGGTAAAGTCTAATTATAAACCTGGTGAATTTTTTGGTTACAATTATACATAAAGTTGGATATAATAGATTATGGTTGAGTATGTATATATATATATATATATATATATATATATATTTATACACACACACACACACACACACACACACACACACACACACACACACACACATATATATATATATATATATATATATATATATATATATAATACTTTCTTTCTACAGTTTGGCAGATGGTCTTTCCTTCTACAATTTACTGTGTTTACCCTCTCTCGAGCATATCAGACTTCATTACATTCTAGGCCAAGTTGTTCTGCGATTTATTGTGATGATTTCCTTTATCTTTTACGAAATGAAAGTTCAAAAATTATGATGATGATTATTATTATTATTACTATTGTTGTTATTACTATTACAACCCTTATTACGTCTATTAGTATTATTATTATTATCATTATACTAGTATAATTATAATTCCTTCTATTATTATTTACAATTTAAAAATACATTCAACAAAATAGCAACGAAAATTCGAAATGACTTGATCACGTGTCAAAATATATTTATTTATTGTCAGGTCATCAATTGAAATTTTTCTGTGTAGACATGGGCGTTTTACTACTTGTAATTGAAAAATATTTTTCTTGTCACAATTGTGTTAGGACCTTAGATGAGGTATACAATTTTATAAGTAGTAAACTTGTATAGTGAAACTAGTATTAACATCTGGGTGAGTCGAAATAGTTATAACGGATTATACATTTATTAAATCTGTTTGTAAGCAGTATAGGAAGACTAATGGCTGTGTGTGAGCAGGCTTGCCAACAACGCCACTACATTTCTCCTGTAATTATTCCCAGGAGGCGGCAAAACTGCCCGGATGTGCGTTAGATAATGCTGTTTGTGTCGGTAACAGTTGTCATTAAATCACTACACATCGAAATAAATTATTTTTTAAAATATACTAGTACAATTGACAGTAGGTAAGTATTACAAAAATTGTCTTGCTGGTGTGTCTTTATCTATAGTTTTGGATATATATATATATATATATATATATATATATATATATATATATATAAATATAAAATACGTTTTCTTGTTTAATAATTTAAAACAACACAGGTTATTCAAATACAAGAATATTTATTATTTTATATCCAAGGATATAAAATAATAAATATTCTTGTATTTGAATAACCTGTGTTGGTTTAAAATATATATATATATACACGTATTAGCTAGAATAATGCATTGAACAAGTTATATATACATTTAAGAAAAGTCAATCCCTATTTAAATCAACAATGAAAAAGTTTATTCTAGTTTCTTTTTATTTTATAATTATAATTAATATAGGCTAATTATGTATATGCATATGTTAGAATAACAGTATTAAGGCAAAATAGAAAGCGAGGTTTTAGCAAATTTCCATTTTGCTTTGTATGTATGGTGTTGGAATGTTATTTTGATTTATTACTATTTATACGCTTTTTTCCGTCGCTTGCATTGTGTTGTAGTTTCTTTCCGCTCTCCTTTCGCACTGTCCGTTTGTGAAGCTAGGTTCGAACCTTGTTTGTTTGTTTATTTTATTCTCTTCTTTCATTTTTAATCCTTGAGAATTATATTTATGACATTGTGTGGTAACTATGGAAACAATTTAAGGTTATACGACGACAACCAGATGGAAGGTAAAGAAAAATTCATATACGTCTCTGAAAAGTACACCTCTAGCTATGGGTAGTTGGTTCAGTGCCAAAAGCGCTAGATTTTGAACATGCAGATACTCAGGTCAAATCCTAAACACCCAAATTTGTATAATTTAATGTTTGAATAAATATTTGAAAAAACTGTATTACCCTCAATTGCCACCTACTATAGGTTAAAAAAAATGTATTTCAACTGGATAGGATGATTAAAAAGGATAGAATGATATATACCAGGAGAGTGTGAGCTAATAGTAGGTATTTAATAATAATAAATGAAGAATCTTTACTCCATACACATAAATAAGTATTTAGTCATCCATACGAAAATAATTAAGGTTATATATATTTCGATATACGCCCTACTTTATAATCCTTCTATATAAAATAAATTTGACGTCCACTAAGTTTTTCCTAAAACACGTGAACACAGTATAGTGACAATATTTGACTGTAAGCACATAAAATAATAGATGTTCATAGAGTTTGTAGGCTAACAACACAGGTTACAGCGAAGACTAATGCCAGACCATCATATCAGACTTTATGCATTCATACTAGTCGTCAGCTCTTGTGTTCTGTTTGTTACCATTTAAACGTTTTTTTTCGTCGTTTGCATTGTAGGTTTTTCGTCGTCTTGTAGATTCTTTTCGATTTTTTCCACATTCTCCGTTTTTAAAGCAAGGTTCGATACCGTTAATCACGTTTGTTATTTATTTTATTCTTTTCATTCTGTTTTAATCCTAAAGTATTATTTATAAAATTGTGTGGTAACCATGGCAACAATTTGAGGTTATAGGATGGTAGTATTTTATATAGATTTTTGAGAAATTCATTTCACGCTCTTTAAAGTTGGCAAAGCGCTAGACTTTGAACATGATTATTACTTCGAATCCGACTAACCTCCAAATATTTATAATTTAGTTATTGAATATCTGATAAAACTGTATCATCATAAATTGTCATCCCCTATAGAATAAATAAAATGTATTTGAACCTGATTGGATGAGTAAAAATGTATTTAAATTAAAGATTGAAAATTTGTACGAGATATATCCGGATAGTGTGAACTGATAGAAGGAATTTAAAAATAACATTAAATGAACAAATTATAAATTAATTTAGCTCATTAAACTCAACGTTTTATATGATGTAATGTGGTATTTAAAATGAATAGTAATAGAAATATTGCGTTGATGTATCAACACACATAAAGTTGTATAGAGTAAATCGTTTATGTTTAGACAAGATTATCTAAAACTACAGTTAAAAATAGCTATAGTTACAAAGTATCCGGTTAGGTTTGGATGTCCAAAGATTAGAAGTTTCCTGACGGTAACGTTTCACTTGCCATTACTCGATTTAATGTTACCAGTAATCTTTATAAATAAAAATGTTATATTGGTTTGTGTACGCTTTAAAAACTCAAAAAGGCTTGCACAAAAGGTTATACAAGCAGCTGCAAAATTTGATTTTACTTTAAAAAAAATCGTTTTTATTTTTCAAACACCTATCCTTCGCGTCAATACCATCCCCACGAAATAAGGAAGAAAGCTGTTTAGAAGGTCAGCTATGTACCAACAATTGTGCCATCTGCCATCCCCTATAATAAGGGATAGAACCACTCCCCATATTATTTAAGGACAACCACAGTAACATGTGAAACATTTCCTGCTTCCAATTACAAAAACCAACATATCAACTTGCATCCCATTCAAGTTACTATACAATCTGAATTAAATATTAACCTTAATCTAGGTGCTTTTGTGTTGTCATGTCGTGATCGAGCTGCGCAGTTCGAGAAATCGTAAGTAGAAGTTACTTGGGATTGAAAGCACCCATTCTACCTAAGACCGCTTCGTTTGATGTGGGTTTGCACCGTGAACAGTTACAACAAAGAGGATCTCCAGTCAAAGGTTAAATCTAGCATTCCCAAACTAACCCGTGAAAATAAGGAAATTTATGATCGTATAATAGATAACAGTGAAGTTGGGGGATTCTTTTCTTACACGTTCCAGGACGAAATGAGAAAACATTTCTAATCGGATTGATTTTGGTAACGGTTCGAAGAGAAAATTCCATTGTTTTAGGAAGTATTGCAAAATTAAACTTGTATGAAAATGTGTGCTTTGTTTTGTTCTTCATTTCTCGTCCATTCAACCACAATTTTTAAATGTTTTGTCTTCACTTTATTTTAACTAAAGGGATATTAATCTTTTATGTTATATTATTATAATTAAAATTTTATAAGGAAGCCACACTTGTACAGGACTTGGTAATGGAGTTAGTATTATCAGGGAAATTATGGGTTAAAGACGTTAACTAACGTAGATTTTACGCACCATTAATGGTTTACAACATCTGAAACCACTTGCGTAAAATATATTTTCAGTACAAAAATATGAAAGAGAAAAGTTTTACTGTAATGTTATTCATTATCTATAGTATTAAATACAAATCTAACGGTATCTGTGTGTGTGTGTGTGTGTGTGTTTTACTCAATCACGTAAAAAGTATAGGACCCATTGAGTTGAAATCTTACATGGAGATTCTGAGGGTCCCCGTTCAAGTAATTCCTTCAGGGCACTACTTACTTACTTACTTTATCCAACGCCTGCCCTTGGTAACTCGACCATTTGGCATCGTGCAGACCAGTAGAGCTTGGAGAGTCCTTCAGGGCACTGCCCCACTGCCTTTTAAAACTCCCTAAACACTGAATCATTTATACTCCATTATATACTTAACTTGGCTCAATCAGCTGATAATCACCTGCAAAATTCACTTTTAAACACACTTTAACAGATGATAGTAATTGTTTGTTGTTATTCATCTTTCAAGGTTAGTTATACTTTACAATTATTATGTTACAAAAAAAGCTTCTCCTCCTCTTGGTTATTCAAGACAAATTCGGTAAGTTTATAGCTTGATATATTTACTGGGATTTAATCTATCTATACTATAATATATAAAAAAAACTAAGGTGTCGGTCTCTGTTTGTGTGTGTGTGTGTGTTTTACTCAATCACGGAAAAACTACTGGACCCATTGAGCTAAAACTTTACATTAATATTCTCCGGGTCCATGATTACAACATGGGCTTATTTTTATTTAGAAATACTGTCTGAGCACCGCCCTACTGGCTTAAAAATCTCTCTTAGCCCACTATTACATATTCTTCATTATATACTTGGCTTAGTCAGCTGGTATTAAATGTGTTTCTAATCACCTGTAAAAGTATCTTTTAAACAAAACTAAACAGGGGATAGTAAACGTTTGTTGTTATTCATCTTTCATGGTTAGTTATACTTTACAAATGTTATGTGCCAGAAGCATTCCCTTCTGTTGGATTTTCAAGTCAGTAATTGGTAAGTTTATTACCTATAGTTTGATATATTTATTGGGATTTAACTTCAGTAAATTAAATTTGTCCCAAGCATAAATACAAATTAAATTAATACAATAAATCGTCAACGCGGGTACTAGACGGGTACTCTGCTAGTATTCAATAATTCTTGAGCTTGGCGCATAAAAGTATAGTGACAAACAGCTGTTCTCTCTACTCAAGTTTTCTTCTTGTTAGCATCTTACTTCTTGTTTTATATTTAATATCATTCTTCTTTGTTTCTTAGTGTACTTTTTGGTTTTAAAATAAGCTCAGGGAAGTATATTTTCAAGGAGACAAAGGAGACGAATCTATGAAAACTACAGTAGAACTGCAGTCATTTGAATCAAAATTGGGACTGGACCCCAATCAGATAGTTTATTTCGAAGATAATTTGAAATTTAGGTTTTTACTGAATGTGCAGTGTAAATCGGAAAAAACTATTTTTTATTATTTTATATTTTAAAAATTCTTTCTATTGGCTCACACTCTCTTTACATATATCTTGTACAAATTTTCAATCGTTAATAAAATACGTTTTCATTCATTGAAATCAAGTTCAAATACATTTTTAAAAAGCTATCGTGGATGACAATTGATGTTATTACAGTTTTTCAAACATTTATTTACTTATTTAAATTTTAAAATTTGAAGTCCCGTTCGGATTTGAACTGTGGATCTACATGTTTGAAACCCAGCACTTTTAGCACTGAGCTAACCTTTCCAGAGCTAAAAATTCCTTAAAGATGTACTATATGAAATTACAAGAGAAAAGTTCTTTGCATTACAAGAGGTGGATAGAATGAATGTTATAGACCACTATCAGCTTCTTAAATTAGAAAGGAACAAAAAGGAAATAAAAGGTAACAAACAAAAAATCATAGTCCAATACCATGTATTGTATAAAGAGGAAAATTGAAAATTGCAAGGAAATTCGCTTTACATTTTGCGAATTAATACTGTGACTCTGTCATATATGTATATATATATATATATATATATATATATATATATATATATATATATATATATATATATATAACAAAAAGGCCTTAAAATAAAATTTCTCTATGTCCACGTCAGTGGAAATTAACTTAAATTTTTTTTTCTATATTACTTGTTTTAATACCACCTGAGTTAAGATCCTAGCTTCGTCACAAAGAATGAGACCCGAAATTGCGTTTCTATAGAAGGTTGTTACAAAATGCACTCGAAAACAGCATCTTATAATTCATTATTGTTTTCTGCCTTCAATTATTTTCTTTAAGAACCTTTTCATTACCAAGCACTGACATTAAGTTTAAACTTATGGATTTGATCCTTTTAATGTGAAATCGTTGATCGTCCAACACCGTACATCTCAAGCAAGTGTTTACCCGTAATTTCTTTATGTGATTGATCTATAATTAGTTTATCCGTAAACGATAAGACAACTCGTTCTTATAGAATCCATGGTGAATGGTGTAACGTACTAACAAGCAAAATTACTGACAAACGAGAACTATACCTGTGTTATTAATAACAGGTCATTCTTTCGAAAAAGAAACATTTGAAATATAAAAACATCACACAACACAAAAACAACATAACCGAAACAACCACTCACACTTCTCCATTACTTAGTGCACAACCCGTCTGTCCAACACCCCTTCACACCCATCATACGGTTGCTACCTTAAGGGATTACCACCAGTAGCGGGGTAGGCTTCGTAAATGAAACGACGGTTTCGAAACGTGTCAGCAAGTAAGTTATTATTTTAAATATTTACTTAAGATGTATTAAAGAATACGGGCGGTTTATCCGATAGCCAATATTACTCCAAAAAATAATCTATATTCTTGGGAGTTTACGGAAACTGGAGCACAGTAAACGATTTAGGCGACATAACGTAAAACTTTGCATTTTACGTTGAAGTGCCGCAGCCAATTTTACAGGTAATCCGTGGGGATCAGGGAAATTTAGATTTCCCTCAAGACAACACTGGAGGATAGGGGTATTAAAATATCGTCTCAAACTTTTGTCTTGTCTTTATAACTACGTAAATACCATCATTAGGGTTTGTCATAAAGTGTTTTTAATCTTTCTAACCCTTTGCTTAACTAAACAGAATTTATATCCTGTAGTTTGTAAGGAAATGTGAATCAGGATTTGTCGAGGACACTGAAACATTTAAGATAACCTTGAGGACGAAGATTCCAGTCATTCTGTTAAATATAAACTGACATAAATTTCTAACCCACCTAAAAAATATTGCCTTGTTTCAATGTATAGTCAGTGACTTCGTATTGTCTTGAATTCTTTATTGCAATTTTCACCTTGTATCTTCATTTACAATGCGCTAACTATCTTTAAAGTATTATACATAAATAGAATCTCTTAAATCACAAGAGCCTTATATTTATGTCCTGATGTAGATTGGAAAGCAATTATCTCCAGAGAAAATTGCTACAGACATAAAACCACCTAGGTTTTTGTGGTTAAGAGGTTTTATTTATGTATAACAAAAATTACACCACTGTTGCTCCAAGCTGTTATTAAATTTTCAGTTTTGATGAAATATAGAAACCAGTAAACGTAGTGTGAAAATTCTTAACATATGAAATGGTGTCTATAATAAATTGAATAGTTTTAATTGATTTTTTATTAGTTTCTCTAGTGTGACAATGGATTGATCTTTGAAAACAAAGCATGGAATTTAAACTAAAGAGTTTCTATAGTCAACGATGTAAATAGACTCAGTCGGGTCTAAATAAATTCCTTTGGAAATTTTGTGTGACTTATAAACATTACTTCTATGAATAATTCATATTTTATAACCATTTAAAATCTCTAAGCCTTTGGCCTAAAATCATTCTGTATCTTGGCACGAAAATAGATTTAAGGGAATTGGAATTTCATTTTTGGTACATTGTTAATTTTTAAGTAACGTAGTTCTCAAGTGCATATATGTATTTATAAACATAATCAGCTGTTTCCTTTGTTTAGATAAATTCTGCTCAAGGGCATATTAACCATCCGGTATAGGTAGTGATGCGAGTGATGAAACTCTCTCTACCCATAGAACGGGAGGTGGCTCTTTGAAAGGAAGCTTATTGAGCCTGAGTGGGTTGGCTACTGTAGTACTACCCATCTACCGAACAACAATCCATTGCTATAGAATTTAATAATTTTCCTGCTCTGACTGTAGATCACTTTTCTATCAGCAGACTTACCTGTTGACGTGTTATGTGACAATAATGGTTCAGACATCCTGAATACAATAACTTGACTTCAGTGAAATGTTTTTAGAAAGGCTGCAATACAAAGGATATGCACCGTGAAAAAAAACTAACAGAGGTTTATTGGTCCAAGCAGTGGTTCTGCGCATGCGCCAGCGTTCTCTTTACTCCTGTCGTTCACAAGAGAGTTTCATCAGTCGGCGCACAAGCTATACGACACATACCCGTCACAAACAAATAAACGTCCTCCAAAATGGAACCTCTTCCTTCTTACTAGTTAAACTTACACGCCCAGATCCAGTATCCTACCTTGAGCCAATGTTATAGAAATGCAAAAAACATGGGTCCACCTGCCCTTTCCGTCTGACTAGATGAAACAGAAGGGTAGGAGTGGTCACACGTTATTAGCTTATAGACTAATTTTTCTATTCCCTAATGTGTCTTGCAGGTTAATATTAAGATCAGTATCGCTAATGTAATGCAATCATCATATATTACATTAGTGTAATATAATTCCTCAATGTAGATAACTTTCTCCGTGCATTACACGACTATTGTTACGTATCGATTGGGTTACGATTATTGGCGAGGTCAATAAATCCACTCCACCTACTGAACGGAGACTAATGGCCGTGGTGTAAGCAGGCTTGCCAACATCGCCGACACATTCGTCCTCTAATTATCCCCAATGGGCAACTTTAGCATTATGCGTTGCGTGCGCTCGTAACACACTACACAAATCGCATTTGACAGTTGAAATGTACAGTCCAATTATAATTTTTCTGTTGATTTTTTGTGTCTTTATGGTAGTTCAATGAAAATGATGACTTTGTCACTGAAATCGATCTGGTTAATAAGCTACTATTTCACTAATTACTATGAATAATTTACTGCGTTTTAACATTAATAAATGATACACACAACCTCTAAACACAAATATTTTATTCTAGTTCTTTGTATGTTTCGGTTACAAGGTATCCACCTTCAGAGACATTAAATTAAACACTCTATTCAGTATGTATTATCTATCTCCAGCTGCCTGGATGTTGGTAGATTCTTTCAATAATTTATTAATCATCCTTCTATATTGACAATGATAGCTTTTGTTATCTATTCATTGAAATAAATAAAAAAGCATGATTTAAAGTCATAACATGTTATTTTTCCTTTTTGTACAGACTATAACACTCATGACAGTTTAATCCGGGCCAGTTTAAATCAAGCGTTTCAAAATAGCTGACACTCTAATGAATCAATTTAGTCACATCACTCTCAGATTTCGTTCTTCACTATTTATGTGGTACCCTTTATGTGATATTCTCAGTACGCTCGTACTTGTGGAGAAATCAAATAGCTCCTCACTAAAGTCTACATCTGTAAGTTTAGAAAAAAACAATATAGGTTATGAGCTACAAAGTGAAAGTAATATGAAAACTGAAATTCTTTATGGAAACGTTGTCAATCCAAGATTCAAATTTCAACTATTTTTATTGAGAAACATTTTTTATAAGTTTGTACCACAATCCTTCTAGCTATGTATACATCTTTAGTACAATCGTAAGCTTTTGGAACTGTTGTTTCGACAAAGACTGTAAAGTTCTAGAAGCCATAATTTCTAAAGTTTTTATTTAAAGGATAACACATTAAAGAAACACGAATGGTTAATTTAATGCAAAACAAATGCAGTAAAAATATTTAGTATATTAACAAATACACAATTTCTAACCTGTACAAATATAACTTATATTAATAATTTAAACATAAATCCTAATGTATTAGATTGTTACTTAAAGTAGATTTTATAAGATCAAATTCCTGTAATTCAATTCCTATAACTAGACAAGTAATGTGTATCGATATTATATGCATGTACAATTATAGTATATCTTAGTAGTGTAAACTGTGTTTGGATGCCTAGCCGACTCAGGCTTAGCCCTTTCTATGTTACTGTGGCTATATTTTCTTTTCTATGGGAATTTCTACTTTCTCCCTTAAGAATTGAGTTTTCTGTTAGCCAAACTGTTTTCAACTGTCTGCGAGATCGTAGAACTATAAATAGATTATAGTTTCTTTTACTTGTTCTTGCACAACTAGAAATATTTGTATATATTAGAGAACCTTTTTTGCCTGTGATGGAAAGTGATTTGGAAACCTGTGATTTAGTCAATGTTATTCAAAATGACAGTTCGATCTGTTACGTAGCGAGATGAAGGAGCAGTCTCTTGTCTAACTAAACTGTGACTGAATGGCAAATCGCCCCTACCCCTGATTGGGGAACCTAAACAATTTACAATCGTCACACCCATGTAGGCGAACTATGGTCGTTGGTTTTGAACTGCCCTTTGTGTAAGTGGGTGGCATAGGGTCGGTACGGGATGTCTGTAAGTACACAAATCGCATTTGACAGTTGAAATATACAGTCCAATTATAATTTTTCTGTTGAATTTCTTTGTTTTGATGGTAGTTGTAACTCAATGAAGATGATGACTTTGTGACTGAAATGTATCTGGTTAATAACCTACTATTTCACTAGTTACTTTGAATAATTTACTACGTTTTAACATTAATAAATAATACGCACAACCTGTCACTATAAATATTTTATTCAGTCTTATGTACGGTTTCGGTTACAAGATAACCATCTTCATAGACATGAAAATACATACTGTAATGAGTATTTTATATCTCTAACTAAAGCCAATATTTCTAAAGCATGATTTAAAGTCGTAATATGTTATTTTTCCTTTTCGTACAGGCTCTATAACACTCATGACGTTTAATCCGGGCCGATTTAAATCAAGCGTTTCAAAATATCTGAAACTCTATTGAATCAATTTACTCACAACACTTTCAGATTTCGTTTATCACTATTTATGTGGTTCCTTTATGTGACATTCTCTGTACGCTCGTACTTGTGAAGAAATCAAATAACTCTTCGCTAAGATTTACATCTTTAAGTTAAAAAAAAAAACAATATAAGTTATGTGCTACAAAGTGAAAGTAATATGAAAACTGAAATCCATTATGGAATGTCTTAAAAAGAAACTTTTCTTTGAAAGGTTACATTCTTTGAGCTTAGGTTGTGAGGTTATGTTGAAACAAATAAAAACATACACAAAACTCAGAAATAATTCATTTAATGACTCATACGCGTTTCAGTGACAAAGTCATCATCATCAGTGAGTGTTACTACTACAAACACCAACTTACAACTTATTAACTTACGACAAAATGACGTTGCCCATCCGAGATTTATCTATTATTGTGAAACATTTTTATAAGTTAGTACCACAATCTTTCTAGCTATGTACATCTTTATTAAAACCGTAAGCTTACTTGCCTATTTTGGAACTGTAAAGTTCTAGTGGCACATAATTTCTAAAGGTTTTTATATAAAGGATAACACACTTAAAGAAACACGAATAGTTAATTTAATGCAAAACAAATGCAGTAAAAATATTTAGCATATTAAAAAATACACAATATCTAAACTGTGCAAATATAATTTATGTTAATAATTTAAACTTAAATCTTAGTGTATTAGATTGTTACTTAAAAATAGATTATATAAGATCTAATTGAATTAATTCCTATAATTAGACAAGTAATGTGAATCGATACTATTATACAATTATACTGTGTTTGGATGCCTAGCCGACTCAGGCATAGCCCTTTCTATGTTACTATGGTTATATTTTCTTTTCTATGGGAATTTCTACTTTCTCCTTTGAGAATTGAGTTTCCTGTTAGCCAAACTGTTTTCAATTGTCTGGGAGTTTTTAGAACTATAAATAGATGATTGTTTCTCCTACTTGTTCTTGCACAACTAGAAATATTTGTGTATATTAGAGTACTTTTTTCTGCCAGTGATTTGGAAACCGGTGATTTAGGTCCTTATCTAACTAATCTGTGACTGATGATTCCCCTATCGCCCCTACCCATGATTGGGGAATTCAAACCATTTACAATCGTCACACCCATGTAGGCGAACTAAAGTCGTTGGTCTTAAACTGCCCTTTGTGTAGGGGGGAGGGGCATGGGGTCGGTACGGGATCAAAGTACACTGCCTTGACAAACAGAATTGAAATGAGCTGGAAAATAGAAACTGTTTTTTATTTTGATTGTGATTTTCAGTTACTCTTTCTCACTCACTTTCAATGTGTCTTGTAACGGTGATCCATCGAGCTTTGAGTGTGACCGTGATCGCTAAAGAATGTTCTGAAACAATTTCGTTTGCAGTAGTTTCTTATTCTTTTATAAATAATTTGTTTCATTTGAGCCGATTATTTTTAGTATATATTACATATTATTAATAAATACAGTCTATGCCTGAAAGTTAATTGTCTGAAGTGAACAAAAGAAACAGCAGGAGACGAAATCGAAGCTTAATTTGGACATTGTTTATTGAGGACGACAATGTCATTAACTTATAACAACTGACAATCACAGTTCTAAAATCCCAATCACGGATACAAATCCCAATTATTTCAAATTCGCAATCACAGTTTGACCTGTTAGTGTAAAATAAGTGTTAGTCATTTCTCTGTTTTCTGCTTCCGCAAACAATACAATATTTTCCTCTTTATAGAGTACTATTTTAGTTTTGAAAATGGAGTCATTCCTAAACACGCCAACAAAGGAAATCAGTGTTTAGTAAAGGAGGGAGAGGTACTCGAATATATACAAATATTCCCAACAGAAGTGAAGATGTTAAGAATTTCTAGAATATTTGTTATAAATTAAAATACTGAAAAGTATTTTCCGTCGAAAGTGTTTTCGTAATGATACGTTAAATTATATTAAATATAGATTATATAATTTGAAATTAATGCGATGTAAGGCACAAAGTGTTGCGAAACATGGCGCTGTCCGTGTCTGGGGCACTGGACCGAGTCGGCAGCGGTCAGGTCGCCATATTGGCAAGTGTCAGTTGGGACGGAAGTGTCTTCTTGCGTGAAATGTACATGCCACGGTAAATCGCAGTCAACCAATCTCTCTATACATAGTTGCATTTTTAAAACGCAATTGAAAGAGTAAACAGTTTAAATACTGAGTAATAGTTATAGTTTAGTAAAACCATTTTATTGATTATAATGCAGCAATATATATAAATATTAAAATATGGGTGACTACATATGCTATTATCGTTTTTTTTTAACCTTTCAACGATGACTTTAAATTTAATCTATTGATAAACAGGTATTTATATCATAGGGATGGTCTTATATCTGAAAATATTTTTGTGATTGTTCAGTCCTAATAATACTACGGTACTTTCATGATTCTTCTGAATGGCTTTTGAGATTTATTCCTAAACTTCTGTGATCTTATAATAATGATCCATTAAAAAGACATTTTCATGATGTGTTACATAGTTTATATTTTTACTCCTTCTTCAGTGTTTCAGCTCATTAATAGATCTTGTTGTTTTTTTGTAAGAGATTGAGTAAGATTGACTTAGTTAAAAATATATGCAAACTGTCTAATGTACCCGTTAATTCGATTTGGAAGGATGCCGGCCGTTTAGGATATGTGACCGTTTTTCAAATCAAATTGAGTATTTAAAATTAAGTAGAAGATGTAATACCCTAAGGAATAAAGATGGTGAAAGCATTCGAATGTCACGTAGAAGGAAATCTTTATTCCTTTTTAAATTAGAGTGTAGTGGGGACAATTTGGAGACCATTAGTGCAATTGGCCTTGAGAGGTCGCCTGGGAAGTGGAGGAGTGCGTTAAATCAATATAAATACTTACAAAACAAGTTAAAGGCGGTCAAAACACTGACTTGCAAGAGAAGGTCAATATTTGATAATAAATTAGCTTCGGTATGATATAACAGTCTTTAAATATGTGTAGACGTATCAGATGCAGAGGCCGTTGATGTAAAGAACATTTTGAAATCTAACATGTTTTCAGAAGAGGTAGTACTCGATAATGCGGGAGTGAGCAAGTGCACGGTGGACGCAACTATACAAATATAAACGGAATGTTTAATTATATAAAACAGTTTGAAATATCTCCTCCACGAACCTATTCTCAAACTTGATTTAGCTGGTCACAAGTAAGCTGGAGCGTGACCTCGAATGGTGAACATAGGGCGAGGGGAGGTTAGATGAAGCAAAAGACCGTTCCACAGACACTATAATATGAGGTATAGTATATATGACGTAAATTTGACAAGGCCGAAAGACCACTTTAAATGTTGTTGTGTTTTTTGGATTGTCATATTGACCATATCATTTACATAAAGTGTTGAACAAATTTACAAATATCAATTTTTTAAATGACCGATACGCTTGCATTTTATTACCGAAGTCCTTTTATGCAACACGCACTAAAAAAAACAATGTTTTTGAATAGGGATAACATTTTGTTTTCCATCGATCGATCAAGCGCCAGCTTACGAGTGCACACCTACACTTGTCCGATCAGCCCACTACCCTGATCTTACACCCCCTGACGCTCTGACGCCTACTTCTGCGGAGGATTTTCAGTGATGATTCAACAACCACCATCGTCTAACTACAAACAAAAAAAATTAAAATTAAATAAGTAGCCATGTTTATAATGAGCATGATACCAACCCTCTCTACTTAAATGATGGAAAACGTTCAAGAAGCCTCATACTGAACGGAGGTCATATAGAACATGTTTGTATCTGAGTCTAACCGCTGTAGCTTCTTTTTAATTGTGTGTGTTTATAAAATTATCGAAACAAAATAAAATCTTACAACTATTTCAGAACTGTTTGTTTTGGCGTTACTGTTCTGCAGTTATTCAGTTATCCAGAAAATCAAAACAAATCTCTATCCGAACCGTATCATCTGATTTGCTTGAACCCTACAAGGACTAAACAGTGCAATAAAATATGATGGCTCTCGAAACGTCTCAATACAGATGGGGGATGATAATCCTGGCCGGCTAATCTGTGACCAGCATATGGACTTGCGTCGCAATAAATACGTATCTCTAACACCTAAGCCTATCTTAATTTGTGTCGCTGTTACGTCATAGATGGCCCCCAAACATTATCCAGGCAGAGTTCTGATACGTGGAGTTTTTATATTGCTCGTTATACGATGATGGCTTCTGTTATGCCGATCTGTTCAGTAATTATAGAGATTATAATGTAAAATGGACAATTTCTTAATACCAATATTTAATTGCAAAGAATGATATTATAAATACCACAATAATATTGTAAGAATATTATATATTATTACAATAATATTTTAATAATAATTAAAATATTAAAAATAATAATAGAAATATTATATTCTTATTGTGTTAATATTATTACAATATTATCTTATAATAATTATAATTATAATATTACAATAATATTACAGCTAATATTGTAAAACGTTAAAAAATAATTTTTTGGGTTTAAACCCAAAAGACGTTGGGTTTATTACAAAGTGCAGAAGATGTAGAAACAAAAATATATTGATCTGGAGAAAAAGTCAAATATTTTTGGTAAACTGTTTTGTTTTAGTTTTTTAAATATTATAATTACAACTAATATAAATATGAATATACATATTTTAGAATAACAATATTAGGTGCCATAATAGAAAGCAAATTTCCTTGCAATTTTCCATTTTCTTTTCTATGTATGGTGTTGGACTATTATTTTTGTTTGTTACTGTTTTACGCTTGCTTTTTTTGTTGCTTGCATTGTGTTGTAGTCCCTTTTCGTTTTCCTCTCGCATTATCCGCTTGTAAAGCAAGGTTCGAACCGCTAATCCAGTTTGTTTATTTTATTTCATTCATTTATTTTGAATCCTAGAGCATTATTTATGATTTTGTGTGTTAGCCATGGCAACAATTTTAAGGTTGTACAATAACCTCGACGATAACCAGATGGGAAAAAATCATATACTTCTTTGAGAAATACACTTCTAGCTATGGGGAAGTTGGCTCAGTACCAAAAGCGCTAGACTTTAATCAGGAAGTTCCTCAGTTCGAATCCGAGCAAGACACCCAAATTTTTTGTAATTTAATTATTGTATAAATATTGAACCAAACTGTGTTAACAACAATTGTCATTTACTACAGGTTAAAAAAATGTATTTGAACGTGATTGAATAAATAAAAATATATTTTATTACCGATTGAAAATTTGTACAATTTATATACAATCAGCTGATATATGAAACCATATGTTATTATTTCAATCCTTTTTATTTGACTCATGGCGTAGCCTGATGGAAGTTACACTGTCATGAAATTGTATGTTTCATTTATATGGTCTATCAAATATGTTTCATGTAAGCGTCGCTATAAAAGTTTTCGCTTCAAAACCATTTTGGTTTGACAGTTTTCGCTGAGCGTTCAGTTTTTCATTCACTTGTTCTAAGTGCGCCTCGTTGATTCAAAATGAATGTTGTCCCAAAGTTTGGACAGCGCTGAACTCGTAACGCGGTCGTAAGCCTATCTTAATTAGAATACTACAAAACCTGATGTAAACATCGACGCAGGGAGTGTTTGCGGGAAGCTTTTGTCGTTGCTTTCATTTGTGCAGGTTATTGCTCGAGCTTCGAAACATTGCATTGCACAGATAGGCCTTAACGACTGCAGTCGTGCTGTGTTTTTGTGAAAGAGTACGTTGATAAATGTACGATTGGATATTACATATTGTCAACAAACAATGCTGAATTACCACAGTTGTATGAAGACTATAGATGTGTTTTATAATCTCTGATAACAATATATATGTATATATCAAGAATCTTACTTGGTATATTTAAGGGTCGACTTTCGAGAACTATTAATTATATGCTCTCATTTATTACGTGATCGTATGCTTTTTAGAGGTTGAAAATGAGAGTACGTAATTAATAGTTCTTGAAAGTTGGCCACCATGTACCTAGTAAGATCTTTGTTTAGGTACATTAAAAGTATAAGTGATATGCATATATAATTTAATATAGTGGTATAATATATATATATATATATATATATATACACACACACACACACACACAAATATATATATATATATATATATATATATACACACACACGCACATATATATATATATATATATATATATATATATATATATATATATATATATATATATATATATCAAGAATCTTACTTGGTATATTTGACGGTCGACTTTCGAGAACTATTAATTAGGGAGGGAGGGAAGTAGGGAGTTAGGTAGGGAGAGAGAGAGAGAGAGAGAGAGAGAGAGAGAGAGAGTTATTAGAACCTGGTGACAAAAGTTGTTAAAAATTACTGCAGTATATAAGGAGTAACTATTTTTTTTAAATTTCAGATTATTAGTCTGTTGTGTTATATTTTGTGAATGCTTCTTATTCTAACGGTAGGCTAAACAATGATTATGGAGGGCAACATTAGAAAGTGCTCCCTAATTAAATTATAAATCAAGAGCAAGGTCGAGTCAGTGATATTGAATATGTTATTTTACACAAGGGTTATAGGCTTATGTGAGAACTGAGAAAGAACTGTTGTAGATAACGCTGTTTCTGGTCAATGGCAAGAAGATTTGCAGAAATCTTTCTAAGTTTGAACTTTTTAACTCAAAAAACATAAAATTAGACAGTGTAAAATGCTTAGTATGCAAACTCGTCTTAGTGATGTAATAACAGAAGAGATGTGAATTTTAACGAGAGTGCTTTAAAATTTCCTTTTCGCTTTTTCTCTATAACTTTTATGTTCTATCCCTCTCATTTTAACTAATTGTTCAGAACATTAAGACAGCTAATCACGACAATAGCTTGACGCTAACAGCTGTTTTCGTCTTTTATCAGAGGTTATTGGAGGTTATGCCTTTGAGGTTATTTGGAGGTTATTCTTTAGAGTTTATTTGGAGGTGTGTGTGTGTGTGTGTGTGTGTGTGTGTGTGTGTGTGTGTGTAGTCCGTAGATATCAAACTGAGAAATGTTCGTAGAAAAAAATGAGAAATTCACGGCAACTGATGTGTGCTTTTCGCGTTTAATCCAAATAATACTTAAAAACGAATAATGGAAATTCTATTTTGGTAAATAAATATGTTTCGTAACTTAATTTTTACATTGACTTTTATATAAGACTGCTGTTTGCAATGTAATTCAAACAGTTATAGAATATACTTCTACGTTTATCTATTTTACGAAGACGTCTAAAGTTTCAATATAGAAAACATTTTTCGTTTCAAACTAATCAAGAGCAATTGGTCGTAAAGCAACAACCTTTGCATACACTTCCCGCGCCTAATTTAGTTAAACTATTTCTTCCCAGGCTTGTTAATCTACTTTGCCGTAATGCTTGTAGTTTTATTGTGAGCGGATGGCGTTTTGCTTTTCGGCTCTGATTAAAGCCCCAGTTTAACTCAAGCAAGTTTGCCCATTAATTTCCTCTCACTAGCAACTGATTGTAATTGGAACCTTCATTATATAGTCGAGTTGTGTGTCTCGTTAACTAGACCCGCCTATTGCGATGTTTCAGTTTGTTTTAACGAGTTGAGTATTGTGGACAAATTCCATTATTATATTAAAACATTATTATTTTCCAATGACTCTTAAAAATAATATATTCTTAGGAAATAACCATTTAAAAATACCAATAACAAAAAATTCAATTTACTTAGTAACATATTTTTAAAAATGTCGGTTTTCTAAAACAGATTTAAAAAAAGTAATATAAACAAATTTATTTAAATGTTTTAATTTTTTAAGTAATATAAATTTTTAAAGTAAATTTTTACTTAGATTAACAAAGAAAATTTTTATTTTAGATACTTTTTAATAAACAATTACAATTATTATAAATAAAGTAACTTTACCAATGCGTGAAAACAACGGTTCTACCTCATAATCTGTAACAGAAAATCAGCTGCTCTATGAAATCATATGTTATCACTTATTTTAAGCCAAGTGAGACGATATTACTATATTGCATAATAACTTGCTCCTTTTGGTAAAAGTTTTTTTGACCTATTTAAAACTAATAATAATTCATTATTAAATTTACGTAATTAGTTAATATTTTAAAAAAAACTGTATTTACATCAAGTCTCACCCCCTAAGTGTTACAAAATGTATTTGAAATTGATTAGATGATTAAAAACTATTTTGTTACTGATCGAAAATATTATACTACATTACTATATAAATATATTACTAGGCTATATATCTACAAAATAGCCTGTCATAACAGATATGGTTACACAAATGTTATTCTTGCACCGGGGGGGGGGGCGGGGGTGTCGATAAAAGTGAAAATATTCATAGCCAAATCTATAAAAAAAAATGAATCAAGAAATACATTCAATCTTGCGTTTTGAGAAATATTTGCTGTTGTATAGGATACAATTATACAGAATTTTATCACCAAAATCTGAACTACAAATAATAAATTATAGCTATAAGTTTTGCAAAATTTTAAATTCACCAAGAATATTTTATACGTTTTCATTCAAACTATATATTTATTTGAAGAATGTATTTGCTAGAGACTAATATTGATAGTATTTATTAATATAACAATTTAGAGAATAAAAAACATTCATTAGATATTAACTGAATACAATTGTTTTAACAAATTTATTCGAAATCAGTTCTTAACAAGTATTAGACGCGCCTAAGAAGGTTTTCAATAAAAAATATTTAATTAAAAATACATAACTCATTGTTATTGTTTGTGTTGGGGTATATCAAAATTAAAATAATTAGATATATCTATTAACTGATCAAAAGTATTTAATAATAACCTTTCTTCTTAACAATGTTCAATAAATAATGTAACCTAACCTACAAATAAAACAGCTGGTCTACAACATAACCTATGACACAAAATCAGCTGTTGCACGAAATCATATGTTATAATTTAATTCACTTTGAGGTGACTCATAGCGTAACCTGAAGGAAATTATACTGACGCGAAATTTTATGTTAATGTCCTTCTAATACATTTTTATAGACGTCGCTATACAAGTTTTTACTTACAAAACCTAAGTTTAATACTTAAGCCAGTCATGTTAGTTTCAAGACTGCCCTTGAGTATGTAATTAGGACGAAGAAGCCCTTTTAATGCGAGTATTTCTTACTTTACGTAGGAATGAGGATTCATTTGAGTTTTTTCAGCAAGCAAACCTAACCTAACCGATTACCTAACCTAACCTAACCGATTACCTAACCTAACCTAACCGATTACCATTTAGCTATATTTAAATAGTGCTACTTAATAACATAATTTAGCATAGTGAGGCAATTTCTGCAAACTTACTTAATAGAGAACAAATATTTCATTCATATCGCTTACAAAACTTTTTTTACTCGGGTATGGGGCCCAGAACTCATCTATCTCTCTTGACAGCCATCTATAGCGAGTTACCTCAGTCTAATATGCGCATGGCATGCGGTTAGTATCCCTGAAGCAGGGGACATACAGAAGGCAACTGGTGACGGCAACGCAACGTAAACTGAAGTTGTTTTTACACAGTAGGGGAAAGTTGGACAAAACAGGGTACTTAGAATTTAATTGCTTCTAGAGGACTAAATATAAAAATTGAGTTAAAATTTATCATACAGAAAGTTAACTAATGATGTCTTAAATAGAATAAAATCATTTTTACTTGATTTTAAATTACACTTTTTTCAAAAAAAAAAAATATTATTTGCAAAATGGTAAATCACCCTGTTTTGTCCAACAGGTTGGATAAAACCGGGTACTCATTTAACTCCATGTGAAAATGTTGATTATTTATTTTGAACTGATTTTTGATGAACATTTATAGTAATACTGTTCATTTTTCATTACATAACACACCTTAAGAAATAAAATTTAAGATAAACAAGCATAGAATTAATTGATAATTCATATTAAAACTAGAAAAAAATTAACATTTAAAAAGTTACCTACTGTAGGCCACAATAAAAACTTACTTATGACAGGGAGTTGTGCTTATAAGAAGATTAGAATTGAAATTAAATAATAATAATAATAAAACTATAAAAATTAATCAAACTAATAAACATTTTAGCCACAAAAATCACAAACAAATGTGGTGTCGTTTTTGTCAGTGCCACTGCATTGTTCATGAGCCCAGTTTTTGCAGTTCATACACTGAATCCAATCCTCATTAGATACCGACTTGGAATATAATTCGTCACAATAAAGACATGCGGAATCATTGTCTTCTTCATCTTCGCTACTTGATTCATTTATTTTTGTGACAGGGAATAAAGTTCTTTTTGACGAGCTTCCCTTTTCCAAATCGTGATCTTTGTTTCCGTTGCCTGTTTTTCTGGTTGCTCTCTTTCTTTTATTACCAGTTTTCTGTTCTTGATTTTGCTGAGCAAGTAGCTGATTTTTATTAGGAGATGATATAAGGATTGCTGTCTTTCCACCTCTAGAAGGCTTTCTTCCTGCTGCTTGATCTACTGACGGAAATTTAAGAATATCAGCTGGTGAAACTCTGAACGCTGACTGGCAGCTAGATGAACTGGGACTAATTGTAGTGGAGTCAATTAAGCTCTGTTCTGCAGACCTGACAAAAACTTATTTATCTGTTGTTCGAGATGGTTCAAACAAATATTCGGGGAATATATCGTCATTAAAGATTTAAAAACCTGAAATAGATATAAATAATACAGGCTAATATAAAATCATACTAAAAATAACTTTATATCTACAGAATATTAACTAGTTATTAAAATAGCGCTAAAGATACAGGATATAATTAGAAAGAAAATAGTTGGATAAAACAGGGTACCCTGTTCTGTTAAACCATCAGCCACCCTGTTTTGTCCAACTGTGCACTACATGACAAAACCTAATTAATTCCTTCAATTAGCAAACAAAATTTCAAAATAATCTATTTGAAACTAGAATAAATACTGAATAAAATAGTATGCTTACCGTTTCTCTATCCTGTGTTACGATCTCAACAATTCGATCCAAAGATCAGTAAATATTCTAGAAGGAAGATCTGAAAACGCCAAATGAAACAGAACTATTTTTTACACGCCTTTCATACACAATGGATTCTCACCAACTGTCTACAACGTGGCTTACCATCTAACTGAAAGTAGTTTCTTACAAATCCGGAATACAGCTGCACGTACTAGGCCTATCCTGTTTTATCCAACTCTCCCCTATATATAGTTGAATTCATATGTTCATAGTGATGTGATAGCAACGCGACTAGCGAGTGATACAGAAACTAGAGTTGCTCCGGTCACGACATGCTGTAAACTCGTTGCTCAGTTTCTCAGTTGCCAGCAGTATTTGTTGTGTTATGAATGCGTTTGTTGTTGTGTACCCAACAACTTTAAGACGATACGAATGATTACCAACAATGTTTTTAAAAATATATGAAATCGGCACTTGAACTATACAATTTTATTTGTTTAAAAATAATTTTTATTTCATTGTAATGCAATGTTATTTTAATTTTACATAAATGAGCAATGCACATTACTTGAGTGTTATTGTTAATCTTTTCCCAGCTGTTAGTTGTTTTTTTTTATGTTCTCAAATACATGACTTAAAAGGTAGTCGTAACAGCTTTCATACGATAATAATTAAAAAATTGGTTTGGGTAATTTCTTGAATTTTACACAGCAATGTATTGATTTTGCCTCGTATGAACAACGTTATAGGGGTGTGCAGTAGATTGTCGGTTTTTGTAACGTTTTTGTAGTTTCTGTATTGAGATATACACAAGGACGGTATCTTCCTCTGACGACGAGATAACTGACAACTAAACTAACACATGTATAGGAACAATCTTGTAAACCAACTAGCAACTTTTCTAACAGCAACTCAAGTTTACGTTGCGTTGCGATCACCAGTTGTTTTTTGTATGTACGCGCGTGAAAGAACCAAGCTATTGATAACTTTCCATGGAAAATCAATAGAAAGTGATGTACGGTAAGTACCGCATGAGATCAGGATGAAAAAACCTGGGAAAAATGAAACCCTGCCAGGAAAAATCTTACGATAGATCATGCAGGAACCCTGGATGCTAGCTTGACCTTATTCTATAACATAAGGACAGGATTTACCTTACAAATATCTCGTTAGTGAGGCTATGTTGTGGGTGACATCCACTACTTCTGCAGCCTTCTTGAAATTAATATGCATGAAATATGGAGTTATTAGTTCCGTTAGGGGAGACTGCGTCCCTTGGGATGTGCCATCGCTTCATCCGAAACAAAGCAGATCTTTCATGGGCTTGTGGAGGGTTTATGGAGCGAACTGATCAGAGAGAAAAGACAGCGGCTTCTGTGCTTCTCATGTGTTTTGTCGTAGTGTGTCGTTGGTGTTGTTTAATGGACGCCACTTTCAAGGCATTGTGAGAAGTGTTAATCTCATGTAGAGCCCTTGGTGGAACCTTGTTCTGGAATAACTCTTGTTGGTGTGTGAATGTACTGCCTGCATTGCCCAAGATGCGTGAAGTTTAGGTGAGAGTACTGCACTACATAGTTATGTATATTTTGGTGGTCGCAATGGTAGCGGGCTGGTTCTGTTGAGCAGAGGATGAAGTCAGCCTGATTGTTGCACTTTTTAATATGTGGCTTATGTGAGGGCTCCGGATCACGGCTCTCTCAAGAATAACACCAAGTACTTGACCTGTTCCCTCCAGTTAGAAAACTGATTTAAGCGAAAGAAAAATGTTTTCTTTATTACAAGCTGCGTACGCAGCATACCGTACACGGCGCAGTTTCTGTGCACAACTTTAGTCATATTAGGTTTGTTTCTTGTGTTGGTTTTATTTAAAACGCCTTAACGGAGGATTCAATTTGCGCGATCCAAGTAAAGAAATTAATAGACAAAGTTTTCCACTCACTTGAGGATGCTAATTTATTCTGGTTTCAACGAACGATTTTAATCAAGGCCGAGATTCTATTTAAATTTGTTTATAAACTTATTGTGAGTTACACAGGATATTTGCAAATTTGGAACTAGTGTTTAATTATTCTGAATCCGAGAAGCAAGGTTTTAAAGTAGTACAAAAAAGTATTGTTTTAAATAAATGCAAAAATATATTTTAGACACATATTATATTAGAATTCCTACTTATATTAACCTTTACAAAACTGTAGAGTTGGTATAAAGGAAAAGCTTGTAAATATGACGATTCGCAGTTACTGCAATCGGTTTCCGAAAGAGAAGGTTTGTCTCAAGAATGCAACCTTGTAGAGTTGAAACGTTATCCTCCCTTAATTACCCTCCCTAGGGAGTGTTTATTCCTAATCCAGTCACTGTTCTTATACGTATTTAATATTTACGCATTTATAACAGTTACACCAATATTTTAACTGTGTATTATTATAACGGAGGGTTAGCCCAAGTAGGGAAATTTTAAAGTTCTAAATAATGACAAGAGCAAAAGGTTATATTAGCTAAGTAAGGCACTGTGCGCGACTGGGGATTAACCTTTGTCTGCAACAACTTAGATAAGGTTGTATTTACGTAGTATTGCGTGAAGCATATCCTATTGTTTGCAGAGCAACAGGAATCATTTTCTGTCTCATGATATCTGGCATTGAGTTACGCTAAACCTTGTAAAATCACTTGTTTAGCTACGGAACTATACGAGTATAGACCCAATATCAAGGACTAGTGCCCAGTTATTGGTTCTTATTAGATTCCTTCTACTAGCTTACGTTCTCCTCGTACCAGTATATATCTTGTACAAATTACCAATCGTTAACAAAATACATTTATATTTACCCAATCAAGTTCATATATATATATATATATATATATATATATATATATATATATATATATATATATATATATCACTTTCACTATATTTACTTAAACAGGAATACTGCTTGTTATTTATGCTAGTAAACTTTCTAAGATTGATAGTATCTCCATTATGGAGTATCACTGACCGGGGGGTTGTAGTAGACTGCGAGTTGTGTGAAATTTCCGTTGTCACATGGTGTACCGTTATTGTTCTATTTTCGGATCCACTGGACTGTGGGATTATTTTAATTCTGTCTTGGGGTTAATTTTGTCTATTAGGTTGAATAATTTATCGTTTTTTAAATTTGATTTGTATTTGTTCATTTATGATGTTATTTTTATGTTTATAAATTTGTAGTTGTTCCCAGATTGTCATTTTGAGGCTTTTTTGTACTTTTAGGTGTATGTTTTCTAATGTGTGTTTGTTTTTGATAGCGTGTGTAGCTAAGTTTCAGGTTTGATATATGCATTGAGGTGCTCTTAAATCTGTCTTTTATTTTCTTTTGTGTTTGGCCTATGTATATTTTATTACAGTCTAGGCATTTTATTTTATATATTTCGTTATTAGTAGTGGGACATATTTTTTCCAGTTGGTTTATTTAATTGATTATTGGTTTTAATATTATTATTTAATAATATATTACTCCTATAGTGGGTGACGATTGAGGGTAATAGAGTTTTTTCAAATAATTATTCAATAATTGAATTATAAAAATTTGGAAGTCCAGGTTGGATTCGAACTGAATATCTTAATGTTCGAAGTTTAGCGCTGTTGTCATTGAGACAATTTATCATAGCTAGAAATGAACTTCTCCTAGGTCTATATGAAAAACCTCAACCGTATAACCTTAAATTGTTGCCATTATTAGCTACAACACAATGCAAGCAATGAACAAAAAAGAAAGCGTATAAGTAATAACAAATAAAAATAATCGTCCAGCACTTTACATATACAGGAAAATGGAAAATTGTAAGGACATTCGCTTTCTATTTTTACACTGAATATTGTTATTCTGACATATGGATGTACATATTTATATTAATTGTAATTATAATATACAAATGAAATGAAAACAATTTAAAAAAAAGTTAGGTAGGAATTGACTTTAAACAGAAATTTTTATATTACTTGTTCACAGTTATAAAGTTTGTTTGATTAAGGTATGAAAGATTTTGAGTTTCATTTCGAACAAAGGTAGCTGTTAATTATAATTATTAATTTTTTTTTTTGAAATTGTATGCCTTTAAAAGAAATAGAGTTTAACTTGAACGAAAAACTACTACTTAACCAAATTAAAACAAAAATTATTACGATTCAAGCACCTAACTCTCGTCAAGTATTAAATTATGTGTCTAACAATACAAGGTGATTTATATTGATCTTTCCGGTTTGAATAAAGTGTGTAAAAAAACGATGCAACATTTAATGAAAATTATATAATTATTTGAAAGTACGTAAAATGCAGTTTTAATTTACTTGGTTTTGAAAACGATATCTTGTAAATCTTTACCTCCATTGTCCACACACTGATGTAACCCTGAAGTTAAAGTGGTCCCCTGAAGGGAAAAAATGTCTGGGAATTGAACGCCGGGACGTTAGTAGTGTTGCATCATTTTAAGGCCTCTATACAGTGTTTACAGACTCAACTGGTAGACAATCTAAATGAAACGGAGGAGACAAAAAGAATGGAGGGGAGATTGTTGAATTGAATTTCTCAGTGATGTTACCATCCTAATCCGGCCTGCTGTTTTACTTTTTAATGCTGATGATGTCCCTCTGAAATTCGATAAAAATTCTCTAACTGACCAATTCCAGTGGGAATGGGATCATGGCAAACAATAGCATAATTAATATGAAACGCATACTTTACTGTGGTCACGGATCCGCCATTTCGAATAAACTCTTCTACTACAAACGCTTGATGTAAACGAAACCAAGTCATTGCTCAAACAGAAAACTTCGTATCGTGACACGTCCTGTGACGCCACCCTCATGATATCGGACCTCATGAAGTCGGAAAGGTTATTATGAATCACTCTGTATAAGTATACATTGTTCTGTTAAGGGATTAGGGTGAAGATAGTCAGTGTCAAATTAGTGTATATAACATTATGACCCTAGTAGTCAATTTCGCACTAGTGTAAATAACAATATGACCTTAATAGTCAATGTTAAATTAGTGTAAACAACATTATGACCCTAATAGTCAATGTTAGATCAGTGTAAATAACATTATAACCCTAATAGTCAATGTTAAATCCGTGTAAATAACATTATAACCCTAATAGTCAAAGTTAGATTAGTGTAAATAATATTATGACATTAATAGTCAATGTTAAATCAGTGTAAATAACATTATGACCCTAATGGTCAATGTTAGATTAATGTAAATAACATTATGACCCTAATGGTCAATGCTAGATTAGTGTAAATAAGATTATGACCCTAACAGTAAATGTTAGACCAGTCGAAATAACATTACAAGCCTAATAGTCAATGACAAATTAGTGTAAATAACATTATGACCCTAATAGTCAATACTAGATTGGTGTAAATAACACTATGACCCTAATAGTCAATGTTAGATTAGTGTAAATAACATTATGACCCTAATAGTTAATGCTAGATTAGTGTAAATAACACTATGACCCTAATAGTCAATGTTAGATTAGTGTAAATAACATTATGTCCCTAATAGTAAATGTTAGATTAGTGTAAATAACACTATGACCCTAATAGTCAATGTTAAATCAGTGTAAATAACATTATTAGTGTAAATAACATTATGTCCCTAATAGTCAATGTTAGATTAGTGTAAATAACACTATGCCCCTAATAGTCAATGTTAAATCAGTGTAAATAACACTATGACCCTAATAGTCAAAGTTGGACTAGTGTAAATAACACTATGACCCTAATAGTCAAAGTTAGACTAGTGTAAATAACACCATGACCCTAATAGTCAAAGTTAGACTAGTGTAAATAACACTATGACCCTAATAGTCAAAGTTAGACTTGTGTAAATAACACTATGACCCTAATAGTTAAAGTTAGACTAGTGTAAATAACACTATGACCCTAATAGTCAAAGTTAGACTTGTGTAAATAACACTATGACCATAATAGTCAATGTTAAATCAGTGTAAATAACATTATTAGTGTAAATAACATTATGTCCCTAATAGTCAATGTTAGATTAGTGTAAATAACACTATGCCCCTAATAGTCAATGTTAAATCAGTGTAAATAACATTATAACCCTAATAGTCAAAGTTAGATTAGTGTAAATAACATTATGACATTAATAGTCAATGTTAAATCAGTGTAAATAACAGTATGACCCTAATGGTCAATGTTAGATTAGTGTAAATAACATTATGACCCTAATGGTCAATGCTAGATTAGTGTAAATAAGATTATGACCCTAACAGTAAATGTTAGACCAGTCGAAATAACATTATAAGCCTAATAGTCAATAACAAATTAGTGTAAATAACATTATGACCCTAATAGTCAATGCTAGATTGGTGTAAATAACACTATGACCCTAATAGTCAATGTTAGATTAGTGTAAATAACATTATGACCCTAATAGTTAATGCTAGATTAGTGTAAATAACACTATGACCCTAATAGTCAATGTTAGATTAGTGTAAATAACATTATGTCCCTAATAGTAAATGTTAGATTAGTGTAAATAACACTATGACCCTAATAGTCAATGTTAAATCAGTGTAAATAACATTATTAGTGTAAATAACATTATGTCCCTAATAGTCAATGTTAGATTAGTGTAAATAACACTATGCCCCTAATAGTCAATGTTAAATCAGTGTAAATAACACTATGACCCTAATAGTCAAAGTTGGACTAGTGTAAATAACACTATGACCCTAATAGTCAAAGTTAGACTAGTATAAATAACACTATGACCCTAATAGTCAAAGTTAGACTTGTGTAAATAACACTATGACCCTAATAGTCAAAGTTAGACTAGTGTAAATAACACTATGACCCTAATAGTCAAAGTTAGACTAGTGTAAATAACACTATGACCCTAATAGGCAAAGTTAGACTAGTGTAAGTAACACTATGACCCTAATAGTCAAAGTTAGACTTGTGTAAATAACACTATGACCCTAATAGTCAAAGTTAGACTAGTGTAAATAACACTATGACCCTAATAGTAAAGTTAGACTAGTGTAAATAACACTATGACCCTAATAGTCAAAGTTAGACTAGTGTGAATAACACTATGACCCTAATAGTCAAAGTTAGACTAGTGTAAGTAACACTATGACCCTAATAGTCAAAGTTAGACTTGTGTAAATAACACTATGACCCTAATAGTCAAAGTCAGACTAGTGTAAATAACACTATGACCCTAATAGTCAAAGTTAGACTAGTGTAAATAACACTATGACCTTAATAGTCAAAGTTAGACTAGTGTAAGTAACACTATGACCCTAATAGTCAAAGTTAGACTTGTGTAAATAACACTTTGACCCTAATAGTCAAAGTTAGACTAGTGTAAATAACACTATGACCCTAATAGTCAAAGTTAGACTAGTGTAAATAACACTATGACCCTAATAGTCAAAGTTAGACTAGTGTAAATAACACTCTGACCCTAATAGTCAAAGTTAGATTAGTGTAAATAACACTATGACCCTAATAGTCAAAGTTAGACTAGTGTAAATAACACTAAGACTCTAATAGTCAAAGTTAGACTAGTGTAAATAACACTCTGACCCTAATAGTCAAAGTTAGACTAGTGTAAATAACACTCTGACCCTAATAGTCAAAGTTAGACTAGTGTAAATAACACTATGACCCTAATAGTCAAAGTTGGACTAGTGTAAATAAAGTAATGTTAAGGCAATAGTAAAGGCAATCCTATTAGTTTAAGTTATATTATCATTATCATATTTATTACTATAGTGAGAAAGGTAGTCTTATTGTCTAAGTAGTAAATACCTAGTATTTACGATTGCCTACATAGTAATATACAAGGCCTAATTGTCACGGTAAAAATACCATAAAAATATCATATTTATTAACCCAATGGCCGTGGCGAAATCAGTTTGATATCAAACCATTATTATGCCTTGAATGTTCGAAAATCGTGCTTGCTTTTAAACACAGGTACACAGTTTCAATAGTTTTAGTCTTTAAAACTCTTTAGTAATTCATGTTACCTTGAAAACTTTATTATGGGATTTCTAAATCCAAGATGAATTCTAGGAAGAAGGGAATGAAATACATAAGTTGACGTATTAAACGTTTTCCTGCATTGAGGTTTAAAATTAGGGCAATCATTTGTAGAATAAATTGTGCAATATATAATTATCAAGTAGAAAAAAATGTTTGTGACTACTAAACTTGAAGTTCAACATCCGGTTGCAGGTAGCGGCATAGAGCCAATGCAGGTCGGACCCTGCAGTCCCTAATATATTGCAATCAGCCAAGCGTCTGGCCATAAAGCAGATCAGTCGCATTGTCAGAGACACACAATATCATGATGAAGCGATCTCAATTGGCCGATTGTACATCAGGCGATAAGACAATGTGTGCGTGCGTGTGACAGTGCCGGGGTGGGCGGACGCTACCTGTGGCGCTCCGATCCTGCGCCCTACCACTCCGCGAGGCTCTTAGTGTCTTCGCGTACACGTAAACAGAAGGACGTGCGTTCTCCGCGCTCTGTGCTTCCGAACACGCGATTCTCTTCGCAGACTAAGGATCATTTCCGATATGTAAATTAAGGTTGGAGAATTTATGGTTGCCTTCGTTGCTAATTGTAACGTGGATTTATTTCAGCTTTTTTTTTGAATTTTATGTTCTCATATTTGATTTTGCTTATTTATATCTTCTTACATGTAAAACCATATAATAAATTAATTTACAAATAAAATATTTATTTTTAGGCTATAAGTGCCTATTTTAATACTTTATGATTGTTTAGTTTTTATATTATGACCTCAATAAACGTTTTTACTTCTATTACTAACAAATACGTTTAAAAATACGTGTTTAGTACTCATCCCCTCTAACATTTTAACCGCTAATATTTAGGAATAACTTTACATTATAGTTGAAAGTTTTCCGCCAGTTTTTATTTCTGTTCAGACCAAACATATAATAATAATTACTTAAATTAACAATTGTATCCTTTTTACACCTATTTAAAATTTTTTGTTCCGTGTAATTAATATAACGATAACTTACGTCGAATTCTTATTCCTGCCTAACCGTAAAAATAATCACAACTTCGTCATCTAACAGTTGTAAATTTAAATAAAATTTGCTTTTGTTCCGCCCAAAAAATAAGACAATGAGTTTTAACAACAGTTATGTTTCATATGTGTCCCGTTCAAAGAATATAATGATAATTTACGTAATTTTATTTCCGTTTTAGGTTATGCATATAACTATGCATTAGAAAACAAAAGTAACGTTTCTTCAATTTTTCATCCTTGTTTAATCCATAAATATAACAACCTCATGATTAAACAATTGTAACATTTCTACGCCAACCTTGATTCATCTACAATTGTGACATTTACGTCAATATTTATTCCTGTTAATTTCTGAAATACAATGACATCTCCGTCATTTATCAATTTTATCATTTCTCGTCAATTTTCATTCTTGTTTAATCCATAAATATATTAACAACCTCATGATTAAACAATTGTTACATTTCTACGTTAATCCTGATTCATTTTTAATTTATAAGAATATTGATAAATTCATCATTTACAATTGTGACATTTATGTCAATATTTATTCCTGTTAATTTCCTAAATATATTGACAACTCCGTCTTCTAACAGTTGTAACATTTTACATTATTTTTATATCTGTTCCGAAAATAAATATAATGATAAATATATCATTTATCAATTGTAACATTTCTCGTCAATTTTCATTCTTGTTTAATCCATAAATATATTAACAACCTCATGATTAAACAATTGTAACATTTCTACGTTAATCCTGATTCATTTTTCAATTTATAAGAATATGAATAAATTCATGATTTACAATTGTGACATTTATGTCAATATTTATTCCTGTTAATTTCCTAAATATATTGACAACTCCGTCTTCTAACAATTGTAGCATTTTACATTATTTTTATATCTCTTCCGACAGTAAATATAATGATAAATATATCATTTATCAATTGTAACATTTCTCGTCAATTTTCATTCTTGTTTAATCCATAAATATATTAACAACCTCATGATTAAACAATTGTAACATTTCTACTTCAATCCTGATTCATTTATAATTTATAAGAATATGAATAAATTCATGATTTACACTTGTAAAAATTTTGTCAGTATTTATTTTTGTTAATTTCTTAAATATAATGCATTTCTTACAACTCCGTCATTTAACAGTTGTAACATTTTACACTATTTTATTTCTGTTCCGTCTGGAAATATATTGATAATTATATCATTTAAGAATTGTAACATTTACGTCAATATTTAATCTCGTTAATTTCTTAAATATAATGACAGTTCCGCCATTTAAGAGCTGTAACTTTTCAAGTTAATTTGTATTTCTGTTCCGTCCATAAATGCAATGATACTCGTTAGTTAACTGTTGTTATATTTTTACGTCAATTTTTACTTCTGTTTCATCCATAAATACAACAATCACTCGCCAGTAAATACCTTAAAGATAGTTTCATCAATTTTTATTTCTCTTCAATAAATACTCTAATTAATGAAAAACGAAATTATTTAAAATATTTTAAACCTATTTTCCCTTTTAAAATGCTTCCATTCTCTGAATACAAATACAAGAATTATAATTGAAATTACAATTCAAAGCTTTTCGTTGGCTAACAGTACCAATATCATCAGGAATATTAAACAATTAAAATTAACATATGTTAATTTTAATTGTTTAATATTCCTGATGATGTTGATACTGTTAGCCAACGAAAAGCTTTGAATTGTAAATTCCATAATAATTCTTGTATTTGTATTCAGACTTTTGTTCTTTATTAATACACAAGAAAACATACTGCGATATTTATATATATATATATATATATATATATATATATATATATATATATATATATATATATAGTTTCAGTTTCACAGGGACTGTAAATTGTGTTATGTATAGATTTATATCTTGAAAATTTATAACTAAGCGAATTTTATAAAGTTAAACATTTGTTTCGGGCGGAAAATGTAGTGTATGTTATTCCCTTACTTATTTGGTAATTACTTAGAATTTAATGTTAAATATTAAATTCAATTTTATTAATTAATATGTTTTACACTAATCTAAATTGTTTGACAATATTTTACTTATATATTTACAGTAACATTTGCAAAAAAAAGTTATTGCTTAATTAACACTTATAATTTTGTTATCTTAAACAATATAGATTTATAATTTTCCGAAACGGTTTTAAATATTTAATATTTCAGTGTTTAAATTTTTTAAATTTTATTTTATCTTTCTTGATAAAAAACATTCTAACAGTTTCAAAGAAAATAGGTAATACTTAATGACAGATCACAGAGCAATTCATGTTAATACAAAATACTTAACTTTCGACTTTCTATTCGCTAAATCATTTTCAGGAGCTGAAAGTTTATTAATTTAATATTAAACCATAATTTATAATTTTTATATTAATAAAAAAAAATTTTAACATTTTTAAAATCAAATCAACATTAACTTGACTGGGATAATATCGGTATTTTACAAAAAGAAAGAGCTTGTAAAAAAAGAATTTTGCCGAAATAAAGTATATAAAAAAACAAGAACAAATCATTGAATAAAATGACAGATTTAAATGGTTTACCTTCTGTGTAATATAAATATTTAATAGAGAAAATATAAGTGAATGTTAATGTGTATGTATATGTTTATGGTGCTACCTATTCATTGCATGTATTATAAGGATTGTAGTTACATAATACTATAAAGTTGTTTCTGTTATCAATAAGTATGTAAGAGTTTGGTTATGTCTTTGTAAACATTAATTTCGATAAAAAACTTACGGAGCTATAAACGCAATCTTACTTGTAAATTTTATTATTTAATAGAAATATGATAAATATTTGATTTTAAAGATGTTAAAAGAATTGTTTATGAATATAAAAACTGTATGTTATGGTTTAATATTAAATTAATAAACTTCCAGCTCTTGAAAAGGATTTCCGGATAGAAAATCGAAACGTAGAGTGTATTTGTGTTAATATGAACCTGTAATTGGTCTGTGATCCGTCAATAACCTTAAAGACATCAAACCTAATAATATTTTAATATTATAAATAGTCAATATTTACTATTTATTAGAAATATACTGTGGTTGAATTTAATAATAAATACACAAAAACCTATTAACCACAAACTTTCTTTATTTTACCCTTATGTACATTTCAGTTACAAAGTAACCATCCTCAGAGGGATAACATACACAGATTGTTGAAAGTGTGGTTAAGAGGTTTTTGTGTATTTATTATTAGTCAATATTTGCCTATATGAATTATTAAACAAATATAATTTAATTTTTATACGGCTTAGTTGTGAGACAGGCTTAGAATGTAGTATGTTAATTTTTTACTCAATTCCAAATAACTATTAATTTACTAAACATACTAGTTTCTGCGTAGATGTAATTATCAGTCTACTTGCACTGGAGATAAATAGGAATTGAGTTACTATTAGCCTTTTGGTTTTACTGAGTTCTGAGTAGCCACCTTACACACAAGGCGAACCACTTCAGTCACTCAAGCATGAATCGAGTCCTACTATCAGGCGCGTAATGTGTAGCACTTTCCGGTCTGTCTCCCCTGAGGGCTGTAGCGCAGCGGCGGAGCTTAGGGGCGAATATTGAGATTAGCGATGTCTGTGTTTGTGTTTGTCCGCTCAAGTTACGCGCTGTCACATTCGCACAAAGGTCGGATATATATCTGATCTCCTCACAGCATATAGTGTGTTAAGGTGAACATACTAAAGGACCAAGATCTATCCAAAACCAAGTCAACACGGCCTGTCCTTAGGAACGTCAATTCCGTTTCAATGCTTTCTAAGTTTCGTCATAATTTCTTTAAGTTTTTTTAATTTCTGTAAAAAGATTGTAATATGACAATTCAATTAAAATTATTTTTGAACTGAACAAATCAACATTTTGCGGGAGTTATAAGTTCATCACAGTTGGTAATCCGTTTAATTCAAACTTAAAAGTTACTTAAGCGTCCTGGAAAATAAAACCCATAAGTAAAGTTTTATATTAAAATTCATTTAAAATACGAATTTAAATTTCCAGTGACTTTCGGTTATTACTTTTAACTTATTTTAAAAATAATTATTTATAAGCAGGCGTTGCTTTAGTATGTGTTTGTATTGGACCGTAGTGAGGCAATGCGGTTATGAAATGGTTTTAGACAATATAACTGTTTTGTGACATTCCCTGTACTTTAAACATTTTTTCCATGCTAGAAATATATTAGAAGTAATAACTGTTTTGTTAAAAAAAACAACAAAAACTCATTTTTTTTCAATTGACAGATAAAAATGTCTAAAATAATCGATCTGTTTTTACTTACACAAGTAGGTGTAGTATTTATTTTGATGAATTATTTATCAGCGTTAAGGTAAAACAGTTATATGAGAATTATAAAATCCTGACTTCAGAAGATCCTTAATTGTATTTATTATCTCCCCTTGGACTTGTTTAAAATAATCGGTCCGTTTTTACTTACACAATTAGGGGTGGTATTTATTTTGATGAAATATTTATCAGCGTTAAGGTAAAACAGTTATATGAGAATTATAAAATCCTGACTTCAGAAGATCCACAATTGTATCTATTTTTCGCCCATTGCACTTGTTTAAAATAATCGATCCGTTTTTACTCACACAAGTAGATGTAGTATTTATTTTGATGAAATATTTATCAGCGTTAAGGTAAAATAGTTATATAAGAATTATAAAATCCTGACTTCAGAAGATCCTTAATTTTATTTATTTTCTCCCCTCGCAATTGTTTAAAATAATCGATCCTTGTTAATCGTACACTTGTTAAAAGAATGTACTTAATAAAGATTTTAATAAAATTACTTAATATAGTTAATAATACAAGAATGTAGTTATTGGAAAGAACATTGTTAGATGTTGAAAAATTTACTGCGTACAAATTTTATTTAACGAATTTAATTAAAAACAGTTCTTAAGAAATCTCAGACGCTCCTAAGAGAGTTTTTATTTTAAAAATTGTCATACAAATATTCAACTCATATTCAATTTTAAGAAATATTTATAGTAAGATTTAATAAATTTATTTTTTAAAAATTTATATAAATAAACAGTGTATTTATTAGTTGAAAAAGTGTTTTATAACAGTAATATATTAACTTAATAAAAGTAATATAATGTATGCGTTTAAACAGCTGTTATATCACATAACCTATACCATGAAATCAGCTGTTTTATAAAATAATATGATGTCACTTATTTTACTGTGTAAATACGGTTGTGTAAGAGCATCATTTGCGTACTACGCAAGATTTATCTCTCAAAGTCTGTTAAAAAAATACACAGTCATAAGAAATAGTAATTTCAAAAACAAATTGCTCTGATTGTTGTATACAAATTCATAACAGTGTTTTCAGATATTGCTTCTAAAAACGTTATTCAGCAGAATCCGAGCATCAGAATGGTAGAAATTTATTTATGCTTATTCTGTTATCGCAATATATATTTCTTTCACGTAAGAAAAATGCATAATATGTAATGAAAAATACGCAGTAAAAATTAAAAATCAATCACGGTGTAATTATAAAAACATTATGCAATGAAAAAAACGAATGTTATCCTTGACAGTAATATTTGAAACACATACGAGTATTCTGCTTTCTATAAATCACATTATTTATGTAGTTATAAAATTGAAAAAATTAAAATAAATTTATGATTAGTTTTACTGTATTCCGATGTATGCGATTTATTATGTTTGTAGAGAAGCTTTAAAATTATGATTGAATACATTTGATTTAAACTCTGTGCAGAAATTAATCGTGGATTTGTTCCGAAGATCTTCGGTAAATCTTCTAAATTGAAAGACTCTAATTAGTAATGCTTGCATGAAGGTATACATGGAGCCAATGTTTAAGGATTCTTTATGGGACTAAAAGTGCTGTACACAAATTCTATTTTGTTTGATGATGTTTGCAGTAAAATGCTTTAGTATACGTAAATTAGGAAAAATAGTTTAATTATTAGATCTTACAATTCATTGTATTAGAAATTGATGATTAGGTATCCAGATTATTTAAAAACAAGTAAAATGAAAAACATTTTTGTTAGGACAACAAAGGAAAATTTTATTTTAATTAGTTTCTATTTAATATTAAAAATTAATATAAATAAAGCAAGATGACCTAAGCGTTAAAACAGCTGTTCTAACACATAACCTATAACATAAAATCAGCTGTTTTATGAAATCATATATTATCACTTATTTTAAGTCAAATAGGACGAAATAATTATATTCCATACTTTGTCTCTTTTGTGAAAAGTCTTTCTCTCATACAAATCTAAATATAATTCATTAAATTTATATAATAGGTTAATAATTTTAAAAATATATATTAACATCAAGTGTTATCCACTACAAGTTTAAAGAAATGTATTTGAACTTGAGTGGATGAATAAAACGTATATATATATATATATATATATGACAAGTTTGAACAATTGAAAGGAATGGAATAAAATAACTTAGTTGAGAAATCGTTTTTATATTGATAACACTGGGCGTTTTCTTAGCAAGCACTTCAAATGATAAATATAAAAGTAAACAATATTTTAACTACTTTTCAAAGTTTGAGATTTTATCCATCTAAAAGTTGTTATACAAATATATTAAAAAAATAAACGTGTATTTGAAGTTATGAAGGCGTTGTAAAGTTACAGCCAGGTTCCATAGGCTGCCGACTTGAGAAATAAGGATGGTATTAGTGCATATGTTTATTGTTAAACGTTAACATTTAAATCGAATAATATTAAAAGTTTCCACTAGGTTGCACATCAATACGACGATGAGTTGTTTTGTTGTTTTAGTATCTGACTTTGTTATATACTTTATGTATAATTTGCCTATGTACTCTAGTACCTTCTAATTGATGAACTCTTAAGGGTTTCGAAAAACCTTTAATACGAAAGTACTAGCAAAGGCAGGAACTTGACATGATTCTTATCAAATTAACATAAAGAGCAGACATGGCCTCCCTTGAGAGCAGACGTTTCAATCTAGTATGGATTGTGCTAAGCTTGTTCTTTGAGATATTGGTTAAATTTCATAAGCTGGCACTAATCTATTAGGTAGAACTTGTGTATTCGTCATTTGTAAAACATCAGGCACTGTCGTTATCCCTCATCGGACCATAAATCGCGGCCTGCCAGTCTTAAGCCTTGCTACTATCCCGGTAGCACGCTTTCTTGAATCCCCTATTTACATTTGTTGTTATTTATACTGTATATTAAAAAGTAATAATAAGAATAACTAAATAATGAGTGATCCTCATAAGTCAACGGAAGCACAAGGGTCGGAGTTTTTTTAAAATAACCGGGGAGCACCTCCACTGCCCCTTCGTCTAGCCTAGGTCTGTAGCCCCTAAGAAACGGCTTATAAAATTTGACGTGTACATCGTCGTTCCCGCGTGTGTTAAGTTGACGCTAGAGCAACTAAAGAACAAGCTTAGCGGAATCCATACAAGACACCTGTTCTCAATAGACACAAAACTACTTTCAGCCCTTTTAAAAATATTTTTGTTCTGAGAAAATAATCTGATACTTTGTTTTTAATTATTCTGATACTTTGTTTCTACGCAATACAGTAAATTATTATTTGTTAAAAACAAACTAATAACACAGGTATGAAAATTATAAAATGAAGATGTTTGAATCAGTAATTAAAATATTTCTCCATACAATAATATTCTTAATGGATGCGTTACATCTGTGCGACCTTAAGCACTGACTCCCATGTTACGTTGATCTAACAATTTCTAATTAAAATTGGTCACATTTTGTAATACCAACAGATTTTCAACCAAATATTTTGATTTTTCGTATAACTTTGAAACCACCAAAGAATGAAAAACATAATTCGGTTTTGGGTAAGATTTTGGGAACATTTTGTGTAAGATTTCCCTGTAGCCAGGACAATGAATAGCTGGCAACGATTTAATAATTTCTTTAAAATCTTAGATCACTGTTGACTAAAGAAGAAAAAACTCATTAAAGGTTTTAGGGTAGAGCAAATATTTGTAAAATAAAGTATCTCGTTTCTTCGAAAATGCAATCTATTAAATCTCACCAGTTTATAAAAGCTAATATAATTTTCCGATTTATATTCCTACGAGACGCCATTGCGCTGTAGCTATTTCATGCACTACGTTATACGTCCACTTCACAATTACTAAATTAAAAAAAAAACATAAATTTTTTACACCGATTAAAAGTTTTAAAAACAAGGGATGATAAGTCGCGTTAACTAAGGAATATGAAGAGTATGGTAGAACTTTAAGAAACAATCCTAGATAATTTTATTTCAAAATATTGAAGATATTAATTAGAAGATACTAAACAAATTTGTTTTGTTTCCCCAATATAGAAAATAAATTTATTTGTTAGGTTTTTATTTTTATTGTCATTAGATTTTTCTACTTAGATATAAAGTGTACTTAAAATATTGTTTCAATACGACCCGTTTATAAGTGTAAAAACTCACTAGCATAAGTAACTCACTGCTAAATTAGTAAACTTATTAATAATAACGCAATTTTGCTATACTATGGACGACTTAGAAACTTGTAAGTTTTGTAATTGCGTTAATGCAAAGTAAACTCAAAGTATTGAAGCCAAAACCAAGTAAACAAATTAATATAAACCAAAATGTTTTAATCAACAAAGATATTTAAGGTGATCAAATACAAATTTTATTTTAGTTTCTTTTTATTTTATAATTACAATTATTATAAATATCTATATCTATATCTATCTTTCTATCTAATTATATATATATATATATATATATATATATATATATATATATATATATATATCAAAATAACAATATTAAGTGGCAAAATAGAAAGTGAATTTTCTTGCAATTTTTCATCTCTTTTTCTATGCATGACGTTGGACTACATTTTTTGTTTGTTACTATTTATACGCGCTCTTTTTTTGTTGCTTGCGTTGTAGTGTAGTTTCTTTTCGCTATCGTTTCGGATTGTCCGTTCGTGAAGCAAGGTTGGATTCCGTTAATCCAGTTTGTTGTTTATTTTATTCTTTTATTTGTTTTTAATCCTAGAGCTTTATTTATGATATTATGTGATAACTATTACAACTATTAGAGGCTATACAATGGAGGTTTATCAACTAGAACTTTGAGAAGAAAAGTTGTAGCAATGGAAAGTGCCACAAAAGCGCTAGAATTCGAACACAAGGATACTCAGTTCGAATTCGACCTGAAAACCCAAAATTTTAATAATTTAGTTATATTGAATAAATATTTGAAAAAAACTGTATTAACATCAATTGTCATCAACTATAGGTTAAAAAATGTATTTTTTGAAATGGATGAATAAAAACGTATTTTATTAATGATTGAAAATTTGTACAAGTTGTAGGCCCTATATTAAGAGAGTATGAGCTAATAGAAGGAATTTAATAAAGCAACATAACCAATGCATTAAAACAGCTGTTTCATCTCGTAGCCTGTAACATTTAAACAGCTTTTTTATGAAATTATAAAATTTATCACTATTTGAAGCTATATGGTAAGAAGTATCTATATTGCATAACTTGCCCCTTTTGTGAAATGGTTTTCTCCTATATAAAACTAAAACTTATTCATTTCAAATATAATTAATAAATGTATTAAAATCAATTGTTTTCAACTACAAGTTAAAAAAAAAATATTTGAACATGATTAGATGAATATAAAGTACTTTAATAATGATTGAAAATTTGAACAAGATGTATATAAGGAGAGTATGAAATAATAGAAGGAATTAAAGAACAACAAGAATTGAGTAAGAAACTAACGGACAGAATATCTATAATAAGCCTCAATTAGTTTCGATGATGCCTAAATATAGAGAGGGACATTGAAAAAAATATATAGTACTCGCGAGAGGGACATTGAAATAATATATAGCACTCACGAGAGGGACATTGAAAAAAATATATAGTACTCGCGAGAGGGACATTGAAATAATATATAGTACTCGCGAGAGGGACATTGATTATTATATAGTACTCGCGAGAGGGACATTGAAATAATATATAGTACTCGCGAGCGGGACATTGAATTATTATATAGTACTCGCGAGAGGGACATTGAAATAATATATAGTACTCGCGAGAGGGACATTGAAATAATGTATATTATTCGCGAGAGGGACATTGAAATAATATATAGTACTCGCGAGAGGGACATTGAAATAATAACTAACACTCGAGAGAGGTCAATTAAAATAATAACTAATAGATTTCAGAAATTTTCTGGACGAATTTCCTACTATTCAATATTTTTTTAATAACTATAGCTATTTAATATTAATAATATTAACTTTTGTTTTTAATCTTCGACGCCTCTTTTCTGTTTGTTTTTTTTTTGCTAAGCTATAATACTATTAGTAATCCAGATTTGCTTAAACCAATTAAATAATTTTACAAGTTAAATCGGAGGAACATGAATCGGGCGAATTGAAAGAGATAAAAGCAATAAAACTCTATCATTGATTGAACACATCCGCTGAGCAGCTAATTAGCAAGGGGTTTTACCGGCTTTCTGTTAACCTACTCCCGTATTCAGAAGGACAGGTGAATTTATCGTTTTTATTGCAAGCCGTGATAAAGTAGTCAGTCCCGTCGTACTTTGCTTTCGGATTAACTGTTTAAAATAATCTGCCGCTTTACACACGGCCCTATTCTTCTTACAGATTCGCGCAACACCTGCAGCTTGACAGTTTAATATTGTGCATTTATTCTCGGTATTTTGTCCTACAAACGGTTAATTATAATTAAAACAAACCGTTGTATTAAATACCTGAGACGCTACAGTGTAATCACAGTAGGAAAGTAATTTATAATCTAAGGAAAACTCCCCAGTGAGTGCATCCTTCATTAAAGAAATTAATTACTTTTCCTAAAGTCCTATAATTTATAAAATATTTAGAATAAAAAGGTTAATATTTATAGAAATTAACAAACATACCTTGTTATTTAGTTTATTACCCAGCTAAGATTTATTACAAAGTGCAAAGATAAAAAATCCCTCAAATCAATAATATTACATATGACTGAAACTAATTCGTTCCAAGGTAGATTCGTTACAACACTATAAACCATATCCACAATGAATGTAGTGTCGTTTGCATTTGTTGCTTTAATGTTCGGATAGATATCGGTTATCTAGTTGTCACCGTTACTGCAAAACCCCAATGCCTGGTGACGTAAATAGGCCTCAGGAATACAGAATATATAATTAAACCTGGAGCTGAGCATCAACAATTAAATAACAACTTATTTTTACTTTACAAGACTCACAGAGTTTATATAATCAAGGCCGCTTATAAGTAGTAGCACTAAGCTATACTACATACAATATAGCTATAAAGTTATAGATTTTATATAATTTAGAAAATTATTATTCAATAATACAAGAGTTAAAAAGTTCGAAGAGTAAAAGAATGACGGTCTTCTTGTTTACTCGCGCATTAGTAAATTTCATAAGTGCCCTATACAGAAGTCCTCGTCTGCCCTACTACAGTCTGGTAGACTGCCTAATAAGGTTGTCATCTTTGTTAACTCAAAAGCGGCCATACTGGTTCTATCCCTTAAGGGCCTTATCATGGCCTATACTAATCTAAGGCTCTATACTACAGATGGCCTTCGGACGTTAATTTGACGTCTGGAAATTGAAAAACTAATCAATTAAGGATATGTACAATTAAAATGGGTCTCTAAACAAATAGGTATTGTAGGAAACAAACTGGGCGATGAATTGGATTGCAGAAACTGAGCAAACAACTGTCCCATCATCCCTAATTTCTCCAAGTAGAAGGTCTTTCAAATGCCTATAATCGAACTAAATTGGCAGATCTGGCCTAAAATAAGAAATGGGAGATTCTAGCATCCACGGAATCGTTACCTAGAACGCTACCGCGAGTGGAAGCAGTCGCCAGATTTCCTCTTCTGACTGGCCATGATTACCTCCAGAACCATCTCCACCCGATCGGCCTAATGTAAGAGCCAACATGCCCGGACGGCAAATACGTAAACTCTTATCCAGGTCTCTCCGGCTCCCCTAAGGAACAACTCTGCTACTGAAAGCGCCCAATGCCTGGACTCCCAAGAACGGGCGATGGCTAAACAGAACAATCAGTAAATTTGATTTAACAGTAAATTTTACATGATATTTTATAACGATATTGTAAACGCTTTGTGTTGGAATGCAATGTAAAGTAGTGCCCTTTTGAATAGAGTAATATTGACTTTATGAAGTCCCTTTCGTGTTGTAAAGTGAAATTAAGTGTTTTCTGAAGACTTTCCATCATTGGTTCGTCGCGCTTCTTAGGAGGATTAACATCACCAGGTACAATTTGTGTAAGCCGTATCGATGTGTCTGGATAACCGATAAGAAAGCACATGCAAAGGTAACTGTCACTTAGGGAGTTATATTAGTCGGTTATCTCCCTCTCCCAATGTCCTATCGGGAGCCCGATAGGATATTATAACCATTCTTACCATCATGCAAGGCTATTATAACCCGCGCGAATTCTACTCTTATCTGGCAACCAGAAAAATCAGATTCCTATACGTCTCTTGACCTGAATCACCACATAAACTCTTTCTAACTTTTATTGAACAATTTTGCTTTTTCTTGTAATTCATGCCTACACTTGCAGCAATGTAGGGTAAATAAAAAAAAAAAACAGTTGATTTGCAGGTAAATTATGTATACACTGCGTTTTTGTATTGTATTTGCATTTTTTTACACTCCGTTTGTTGTACTGTATTTTCATTTTTTACACCCCATTTGTTGTACTGTATTAAAATTTTTTATAGCCTACTCCGTTTGTTGTACTGAATTTGCATTTCTTACAGTCCGTTCGTTATATTGTATTTGCATTATATACTGTCCGTTTGTTGTACTCTCTTTACTTCTCATACAGTCCATTTGGTGTACTGTAATTGTATTTCATACCATCCGGTCGCTGAACTGTTTTTGGTTCTTATATTGTCTGTTTGTTGTACTGTATTTGGATTTTATACTATCCGTTTTTGTAATGTATTTGCTTCTCTTACAGTCCGTCTTTTGTACTGTTTTTGGATTTCATTCAGTCCGTGTGTTGCACTGTATTTGCATTTCATACATTCTGTTTGTTGCATTGTATTTGCATATTACAGTCTCCGTTTGTTGATCTGTACTTGCTTCTCATACAGTATGTTTGTTGTACCGTATTTCCATTTCATACAGTCCGTTTGTTGTATTGTATTTGCATGTTATACTGCCCATTTGTTGTACTGTATTTGCTTCTCATACAGTCCATTTGTTAAACTCTATTTGCATTTCATACAGTGGTTTGTTTTGTTGTATTTGTACTTTATAGGGTCTGTTTGTTGTACTGTATTCGCTTCTCATACACTCCGTTTGTTGTACTGTATTTGCAATTCATACAGTCCGTTTGTCGTATTGTATTTGCATCTTATACTGTCCATTTGTTATACTGTGTTTTGATTTTATACTGTCCGTATGTTGTACTGTATTTGCTTCTTATACAGTCCATCTGGTGTACTTTATTTGCATTTTAAACTGTCCGTTTGTTGTACTGCATTTGGTTATCATATTGTTCGTTTGTTGTATTTTGATATCATACTGTTTGTTTTGTGTAGTGTATGTGCTTCACTTACAGTCCGTTTGTTGTACTGTATTTCCATTACCTAAAGTCCGTTTGTTATATTGTATTTGCATTTTATACTGTCCATATGTTGTACTGTATTTGGTTCTCATACAGTTCGTTTTTTTGCATTGTATTAGCACATTTTACAGTCTGTTTATTGTACTGTTTTTGCATTTCTTAAAGAAAGATTGTTGTATTTGTATTCCAACATTTACGGTATATTTTTTCATTCTTTAACAGCGATGACTCTCTCCCTTACATTGTAACGGCGTTAAATATATATTAACTCCCTTACAATACTACCCTTTGCACTCCTACACTTCACATATTAACGTTTTAATTTGAGTTAATTTATTTTCTTTTAAGCCGTTTCGATGTAATCAGTGAAAATATAAGTTTCTATCAAGGTAAAAAATGGGAGTATTTATTACGCAAATTTCTAGTCTGTGTTCAACATTCAGTTTGAAGCCATTCGCCAATGACTTTCGATATTGCACAAATAAATAGAACAAAAATCAGCCGCCATTCCTTACCAGGTATTTTAAATGTTAGATATAACCTCTCTGCACGAAACCCATCTAACGTTAGCTGTGAGAAAGTAATTGAATTATTTCTTTTTTATATTGACGTCATTAAATATTGTGCGCATTGCAAAGCCAACATGTTCTAATTATGTCCCTTAATTAGGTGGCATCAAAGCTTTGGAGTCCATCTTTATGCACTAATATAGTTTTCTCGATATTTCCATTAGGTATTATGTCGTGCCAGCCATACTTGTCGATAAATTATACTAGTTATGTAGACAAGTATTGCTTCATTGTTATGTAATTGACATTTTAGTAATATTTGAGTTTGATATTTTATATTATATTTTTACGTACTACAAAAATACTTTTGTCGTTAATTTTTAAGTGTTGTACGTAAAACATCATAGTAATAAAATGTATAGTTTTGTCGCTTGTGTTATGCACATTACTTTTGTCAACACAATTGTGTTTGAAAGAATAAATCTTTTGTATTTGTTATATTTTGCAAATGTTAAACTATGTAAATCATACTACAACATTAGAAGGAATTACAAAATGCCAAATACAGCTATATCTATAGAGCAAAATCGAAAATAATTGGTATTATTAAAGTCAACTTGAGAAATGCATATTTTTCGTACCTAAGAATAATTTTATTCAACTCTATTAGCTCACACTCTCCTAACATATATTTTGTTCAAATTTTCAATCGGTAATAAAATTCTTTTCACTAATCCACCTGAGTTCAAATACATTTAAAAAAAATATATTGCAGGACACTTGATGTTAGTATAGTTTGTTCAAATGATAATTTAAAAGTTATATTTAATAATGAATTGATTTTAGTTTTATATGGGCGAAAAACTTTACAGAAATGGGGAAAAGTATGCAAAACATGTGATTTCGTCCAAATTGGCTTGAAATAAGTGATAACATATGATTTAACAAAACAGCTGTTTTTATGTTATAGGTTTTGAGATAGAACAGCTGTTTTAAGGCTTGGATTATGTTACTTTTTTTAATTAATTGTAATTGTTTAATGAAAAGTAGCTAAAATAAAATTTCACCTTGTCGACCTAAGTAGGAATTGACTTCAAATATATCTGTTTATATTACATGTTTTTATTAAAAAAAAATATTGTCATTTAGCCTTTAGTCACTAAGAAGAACTGTGAAATACATTTTCTCTGTGTAGGTTAATTTTTAAAACAAATCTAAATCTTGGAGCTACTTGACTTTGAGGAGTCTTAACGAGGGAGTAGGAATATATTTGTTATGCATTCGCCACTTGTTATAATCCACCGACTGTACAGTCGTCTTTATAATTTAATCAAGGTATTCCAGAATACATAATGATACGGAGAGCGCTGAATACAAAATGTCTGCCACGTCTGGCACATTCATGCACACTTTATTATGACTGATTAAAGTCTTATTTCTTATACTTCCTCGGTCGTATTTAGTATAATACAATAGCCTAATACGTCTTTGTGAGTGGGAAACTCGAAGGAAAATTTCCACCATTATGATAATAATTGTTTTGTGCTTGGAATTTTGAAGCGAAATCTTCTATAGCAACTCCTATAAAAACGTATTGGATGAAAATAAACATACAATTAATCGTCGGTATAATCTCCAACAGGCTGGGCTAAGTCACCTCAAAGTGAGTTAAATGATAACATATGATTTCATGCAACAGCTGATTTGTGTTACAGGTTATGTTGTAGAACAGCTGTTTTACACGACAGGTAATTTTACATTATATACTATATGAGAAGAATATGCCTAGGCGAATTTTAAGTTATTTTTTCCAGTCGAAATAAAACAATCCATACCAATACAATATTTTATTCATTATAATAAAATAAAATTACTAAGGAATCCTAAATAGTTATCATATCTCCTTCGCTACGCCTTCCGTACAAACAATACCTAATCCATTGTATATAACGATGGATCAAAGTTTCACAAAAGTCTAACCGCCAAAATCTTTTACTGTGGAATTCTTCAAGTATTATATATCACTTGAATAAATATTTGCTTATATTTCATTTCAACATCAATCACTATTCTTAAAACGAAACTTCACAAACGTGAGGAGCAGTTACGGTAATAATAAAACATTTATTTATCACTTCGTATCAACAATATTGCACGAAAAATATCTTGAAACAAATACTTAATAGAGATTCCATTCGGTTTCGCCGTAGGTAGCTCCTTGTTTACATATACAGTTTAGTGGCACAGTAAATATGCTTTTGTGTTAGTTTTACACCTTAGTTTAATTGAAACCAATTAATTCACAGTGATTACTACTAAATTAAACATACTCAATTCAATTACTCACTAAACCGATATTGCTACTAAATGATTTTAACTCAATTAAATTAGTCACTAAACCTTTAGGTCTATAATTACTGAATTAATTTTACTCAATTAAATTACTCACTATACCATTATAGCTAAGTAATTAAATATGCCTAGTTAAATTATTTGCTATGCAATTATCGCTACTAAGTTAATTATAATAAAATAATTACTCCGTAAGCCAATATTCCCAATAAGTTAAAAATAATAATGTTTTAACTCACTAAAATATTATCGCTACGAAACTAATTAAACTCAATTTAATTACTCATTAAGTTATTATCCTTACCAAATTAAAAATAATTAAGTAAATTATTCAACGGTTTAAATTACTGAATTCAAAAAAACGAAACAAATTATTCACTAAACCATTATCACTACTAAAATAAAAGTACTCGATTAAATTACTCAATAAACCGTTATAGCTACTAAACTAAGAAAGTCTAAAATAATTACAAATACTATTTTCTCTTATATATTAATTATACTCAATTAATGTAATCATTACACATTTATCCCTACGAAATTAATTAAACTTAATTAAGTAACGCACTAGCCTCTTATTGTTACTACATTAAAAATACTCAGTTAAATTACTCACAAAACATTTATCGTGACGGAATTAATTATACAGGAATATATAACGCACTAAACTACTATCACTAATGTTTCTATTAGGTTCAATTGAATTACTCACTAAACTATCATCACTACCATATTGATTATACTCAATTAAATTACTCACTAAACTATTATGACTAATACATTAAATATTTAATTAAATTACTCCTAAACTATTACCACTACTAAATTAAAATATTTAATCAAATTAGTCACTAAAATATTATCACTACTAAATTAAAAATATTTAATTAAATTACTCACTAAACATTTATCGCTACCAAATTAATTATACAGGAATGTATAACGCTCTAAACTATTACCACTAATACTTCAATTACGTTCAATTAAATTACTCACTAAACTATTAACACTACTAAATTAAAAATATTTAATTAAATTACTCACTAAACATTTATCGCTACCAAATTAATTATACAGGAATATATAACGCTCTAAACTACTACCACTAATACTTCAATTACGTTCAATTAAATCACTCACTAAACTATTAACACTACTAAATTAAAAATATTTAATTAAACTACTCACTAAACATTACCGCTACGAAATTAATTATAAAGGAATAAATTACTCACTAAACTATTAACACTACTAATTTTAATATACTTGAATAAATTACTCACTAAACTATTATCACTACTAAATTAAAAATATTTAATTAAACTACTCACTAAACATTACCGCTACGAAATTAATTATAAAGGAATAAATCACTCACTAAACATTACCGCTACCAAATTAATTATACAGGAATAAATAACGCACTAAACTATTACCACTAATACTTCAATTACGTTCAATTAAATTACTCACTAAACATTTATCGCTACCAAATTAATTATACAGGAATATATAACGCTCTAAACTATTACCACTAATACTTCAATTACGTTCAATTAAATTACTCAATAAACTATTAACACTACTAAATTAAAAATATTTAATTAAACTACTCACTAAACATTACCGCTACGAAATTAATTATAAAGGAATAAATTACTCACTAAACATTTATCGCTACCAAATTAATTATACAGGAATATATAACGCTCTAAACTATTACCACTACTAAATTAAAAATATTTAATTAAACTACTCACTAAACATTACCGCTACGAAATTAATTATAAAGGAATAAATTACTCACTAAACATTACCGCTACCAAATTAATTATACAGGAATATATAACGCTCTAAACTACTACCACTAATACTTCAATTACGTTCAATTAAATTACTCACTAAACATTATCGCTACCAAATTAATTATACAGGAATATATAACGCTCTAAACTACTACCACTAATACTTCAATTACGTTCAATTAAATTACTCACTAAACTATTAACACTACTAAATTAAAAATATTTAATTAAACTACTCACTAAACATTACCGCTACGAAATTAATTATAAAGGAATAAATTACTCACTAAACATTTATCGCTACCAAATTAATTATACAGGAATATATAACGCTCTAAACTATTACCAGTAATTAATACTTCAATTACGTTCAATTAAATTACTCACTAAACTATTAACACTACTAAATTAAAAATATTTAATTAAATTACTCACTAAACATTTATCGCTACCAAATTAATTATACAGGAATGTATAACGCTCTAAACTATTACCACTAATACTTCAATTACGTTCAATTAAATTACTCACTAAACTATTAACACTACTAAATTAAAAATATTTAATTAAATTACTCACTAAACATTTATCGCTACCAAATTAATTATACAGGAATATATAACGCTCTAAACTACTACCACTAATACTTCAATTACGTTCAATTAAATCACTCACTAAACTATTAACACTACTAAATTAAAAATATTTAATTAAACTACTCACTAAACATTACCGCTACGAAATTAATTATAAAGGAATAAATTACTCACTAAACTATTAACACTACTAATTTTAATATACTTGAATAAATTACCCACTAAACTATTATCACTACTAAATTAAAAATATTTAATTAAACTACTCACTAAACAATACCGCTACGAAATTAATTATAAAGGAATAAATCACTCACTAAACATTACCGCTACCAAATTAATTATACAGGAATAAATAACGCACTAAACTATTACCACTAATACTTCAATTACGTTCAATTAAATTACTCACTAAACATTTATCGCTACCAAATTAATTATACAGGAATATATAACGCTCTAAACTATTACCACTAATACTTCAATTACGTTCAATTAAATTACTCACTAAACTATTAACACTACTAAATTAAAAATATTTAATTAAACTACTCACTAAACATGACCGATACGAAATTAATTATAAAGGAATAAATTACTCACTAAACATTTATCGCTACCAAATTAATTATACAGGAATATATAACGCTCTAAACTATTACCACTACTAAATTAAAAATATTTAATTAAACTACTCACTAAACATTACCGCTACGAAATTAATTATAAAGGAAAAAATTACTCACTAAACATTACCGCTACCAAATTAATTATACAGGAATATATAACGCTCTAAACTACTACCACTAATACTTCAATTACGTTCAATTAAATTACTCACTAAACATTATCGCTACCAAATTAATTATACAGGAATATATAACGCTCTAAACTACTACCACTAATACTTCAATTACGTTCAATTAAATTACTCACTAAACTATTAACACTACTAAATTAAAAATATTTAATTAAATTACTCACTAAACATTTATCGCTACCAAATTAATTATACAGGAATATATAACGCTCTAAACTATTACCACTAATACTTCAATTACGTTCAATTAAATCACTCACTAAACTATTAACACTACTAAATTAAAAATATTTAATTAAACTACTCACTAAACATCACCGCTACGAAATTAATTATAAAGGAATAAATTACTCACTAAACTATTATCACTACTAATTTTAATATACTTGAATAAATTACTAAACTATTATCACTACTAAATTAGAAATATTTAATTAAACTACTCACTAAACATTACCGCTACCAAATTAATTATACAGGAATAAATAACGCACTAAACTATTAACACTACTAAATTAAAAATATTTAATTAAACTACGCACTAAACATTACCGCTACCAAATTAATTATACAGGAATAAATTACTCACTAAACTATTATCACTACTAAATTTAATATACTTGAATAAATTACTCACTAAACTATTATCACTACTAAATTAAAAATATTTAATTAAACTACTCACTAAACATTACCGCTACCAAATTAATTATACAGGAATAAATAACGCACTAAACTATTATCACTACTAAATTTAATATACTTGAATAAATTACTCACTAAACCATTATCACTACTAAGATAAAAATACTCGATTAAATTACTCAAAAAACCGTTATAGCTACTAAACTAAGAAAGTCTAAAATAATTACAAATTAAACTATTTTCTCTTATATATTAATTATACTCAATTAATGTACTCATTACACATTTATCCCTACGAAATTAATTAAACTTAATTAAGTAACGCACTAGCCTCTTATTGCTACTACATTAAAAATACTCAGTTAAATTACTCACAAAACATTTATCGTGACGGAATTAATTATACAGGAATATATAACGCACTAAACTACTACCACTAATACTTCAATTACGTTCAATTAAATTACTCACTAAACTATTACCACTACTAAATTAAAAATATTTAATTAAACAACTCACTAAACATTACCGCTACCAAATTAATTATACAGGAATAAATAACGCACTAAACTATTACCACTACTAAATTAAAAATATTTAATTAAACTACTCACTAAACATTACCGCTACCAAATTAATTATACAGGAATAAATTACGCACTAAACTATTATCACTACTAAATTTAATATACTTGAATAAATTACTCACTAAACCATTATCACTACTAAGATAAAAATACTCGATTAAATTACTCAATAAACCGTTATAGCTACTAAACTAAGAGAGTCTAAAATAATTACAAATTAAACTATTTTCTCTTATATATTAATTATACTCAATTAATGTACTCATTACACATTTATCCCTACGAAATTAATTAAACTTAATTAAGTAACGCACTAGCCTCTTATTGCTACTACATTAAAAATACTCAGTTAAATTACTCACAAAACATTTATCGTGACGGAATTAATTATACAGGAATATATAACGCACTAAACTACTATCACTAATGTTTCTATTAGGTTCAATTGAATTACTCACTAAACTATCATCACTACCATATTGATTATACTCAATTAAATTACTCACTAAACTATTATGACTAATACATTAAATATTTAATTAAATTACTCCTAAACTATTATCACTACTAAATTAAAATATTTAATCAAATTAGTCACTAAAATATTATCACTACTAAATTTATCATACTTGAATAAATTACTCACTAAACTATTATGACTAATAAATTAAAATATTTAATTAAATCACTCACTAAACAATTATCACTACTAAATTAAAAATATTTAATTAAATTACTCACCAAACATTTATCGCTACCAAATTAAATATACAGGAATATATAACGCTCTAAACTACTACCACTAATACTTCAATTACGTTCAATTAAATTACTCACTAAACTATTAACACTACTAAATTAAAAATATTTAACTAAACTACTCACTAAACATTACCGCTACGAAATTCATTATACAGGAATAAATAACGCACTAAACTATTATCACTACTAAATTAAAAATATTTAATTAAATTACTCACCAAACATTTATCGCTACCAAATTAATTATATAGGAATATATAACGCTCTAAACTACTACCACTAATACTTCAATTACGTTCAATTAAATTACTCACTAAACTATTAACACTACTAAATTAAAAATATTTAACTAAACTACTCACTAAACATTACCGCTACGAAAGTCATTATACAGGAATAAATAACGCACTAAACTATTATCACTACTAAATTAAAATATCTAATCAAATTAGTCACTAAAATATTATCACTACTAAATTTAACATACTTGAATAAATTACTCACTAAACTATTATGACTAATAAATTAAAATATTTAATTAAATCACTCACTAAACAATTATCACTACTAAATTAAAAATATTTAATTAAATTACTCACTAAACATTTATCGCTACCAAATTAATTATACAGGAATATATAACGCTCTAAACTACTACCACTAATACTTCTATTACGTTCAATTAAATTACTCACTAAACTATTAACACTACTAAATTAAAAATATTTAATTAAACTACTCACTAAACATTACCGCTACGAAATTAATTATACAGGAATAAATAACGCACTAAACTATTATCACTACTAAATTTAATATACTTGAATAAATTACTCACTAAACTATTATCACTACTAAATTTAATATACTTGAATAAATTACTCACTAAAGTATTATCATTACTATATTAAAAATACTAAAAAAAATTACTCGCTAAACTAACATCACTACCATATTGATTATACTCAAATAAATTACTAACTAAACTATTATTACAACTAAACTAAAAATATTCAATTAATTTACTCTTTATACTTTTATCACTACAATAATAATTATTTTCAAATAAATTACTTACTAACCTAGTATCACTATTAAATATAACACTATTAGTCTAAATAATTAAACTTTAATAAATATATTACTTTTTATGAATAAGTTACACTATAAAAAGGAATAATTAAATAAAAATGTTTAATAATTTGCCAGAGACATTTTGTCATTGCTACACTATAACGGCGTACAGTGCAAATTAGTAAAAGGAAATAAGCAAAGTAAACAAATTGCAAAAGCAATAATGATAAAAAAATACCACAATGGATAAATTAGTACGTAAACGTATTATGTAACAAAGTCAAAATAAAATTCCATAAATTAATAAATGTATGTATTTGTAAAAAATCATAAACACAAAACACATGGAGATATATCACACTAAATGTATTAATTATTTTTATAATTTTCCATGACAACGCAAATGTACTCAGCCTGAGACTCCGCGCCGTCAAAGAAACAAAACACTTTCATCGTGCTTATTGTTTGTTAATTTAACTTGGGCAACGTCTCGAGGGAGACCGTTATTAAGTGATTACATTAATTACCCTCCAGAGCGAAATGCTTGGGAATATTTCGTGCTTATGTACACAAATGTAGTTCTGCTGAGTATGTTTGGATATTAAACAAAAATATGTGGTATGTGAGATCATGAAAATTATTTAAATTTACTTATTTCTTAAAAACATCGCGTTATTTTAAAACCGTTCGTCTTCCTAATTTAAGGACAATTTTATTTCCGATCGTAGTAAAAAATATTAAGTCGAATATTATAAACATTAGACTTAAAATCCCAAGCTACTGTACTAAGTACATTATAAAATATATAATGTATATTATATATTAAGTGATATAGGTACTTGATATATGAAGTATTATATGCGATTTACAGTATACAATGTATAACATACAATATACGATATACAAAATACAATACCTAATTATATTACTAGTATATATATATATATATATATATATATATATATATAGAATATCAAATGTGTTTTCCTGTTAGAATATTTTTAAGATTAAATAATATACAATAATACAGGAATATTTAATGTATTGAATAATATACTCAAAGCTTTTCGTTGGTTTACATTACCAACATCCTCAGGAGTTATAATACTAAGAATGATCTAGTAATGTATCATTCTTAGTATTGTAACTCCTGAGGATGTTGGTAATGTAAACCAACGAAAAGCTTTGAGTATATTATTCAATAAATTAAATATTCCTGTGTTAGTGTATATTATTTAATCTTAATATATATATATGTGTGTGTGTGTGTGTGTGTGTGTGTATTGGAATCGTATTATTGTAAAATGATTTTCCAACTGATGACGTAAACTTATTCGAAATAAATTATGCAAAAACCTTACTTGTTTTTTGGCACTTTTTAGGGTATTACTCCTTGCAATCAAGTCTCGCTTCTGTTGAGTAAGTTTCAGACTTATTACGTACGAACAGATAGGACATGTGGTAACTGTGTGGTGTGTAGAAAGAAAGGTGGTGAAAGTGAAGACTTTGACAAGGAGTCCAGACTTTTGATTCGAACCCCTGAACCGCCAATCGGGAAATCCACTTCCAGCTATGGAACTTCTACCACCATGAATCTAACCGCAAACTCTAGAATCATGTACGGGTAACTGTCCGGTGACGGGGGAGGGGGTTTGTAAATATTAGCAGTATGTAAGCACCTTAGTCCTTGCTGTAAAGATTAGTCTGGTCAACGGGGCGAAAATAACTCGTACTAGGGACAACGGTTCGACTGCTTTCCAGGACTACTCAGGATCAATAGAACTTTCCGAACCGCTAGGTGTCCGTACCTCGATACCCGGCCTGATTAGTTCGGTCCTGGTAGTGTAATCGCACTTTTTTCCACTCCCGGGTGACCTAACCTAAGGGCCATCCCCCAGACTGAGGACTGAACATTACCCTACCATTAGACTTTATAGAGCTTGTTTTTGGTAGACGGCTTTCAAAGGCGCATTAACTTGCAACGTCGAAAGTCCGATAGCAAATGAAGAGACAGTATACCGACTTACCTTACTCCGCAAATGTTCCTTACATAGGTGTAAGTGTATATATATCCTCTGATCTGCACCAGTTACAGTGTGTGTGTGTGTGTGAGTGTATGTATGTTTGTGTGTGTGTGAGTGTATGTATGTTTGTGTGTGTGTGTGTGTATGAGTGTGTGTGTGTATGTTTGTGTGAGTGTGTGTATGTTTGTGTGTGTGTGTGTGTGTGTGTGTTTGTGTGTGTGTATGTTTGTGTGTGTGTGTGTGTGTGTGTGTGTGTGTGTGTGTGTGTATGTTTGTGTGTGTATATGTGTGTTTGTGTGTTTGTGTGTGTGTATGTTTGTGTGTGTGTGTGTATGTTTGTGTGAGTGTGTGTGTATGTTTGTGTAAGTGTGTGTGTGTATGTTTGTGTGAGTGTGTGTGTATGTTTGTGTGTGTGTATGTGTGTGTGTTCGCGTGTGTGAGTGTGCGTGCGCTTGCGTGCGTGTGTAATCTTGCTAATAAAACGTTATAAAAACTGAAATGTGTTACTAATAAAAAGTAAAATATAAACATAATTTAATGAGCAGGTGATGTTACACGGTTAAATTATTAGTCAAATTCCAGTTATATAGACCTAAAGTACATTATAATCCACATTTACGGAGGTAATATTTGTTTAATGCCCGACATACATTTAGAGGTTACACTATACAAGCACTGCTCATAGGCAGAAATGTACTTCACCTAATTGATTTATGTGAACATGAGTCAGTGTTATGTGGTTTCGTGCGTTAATTTCGTTGTTTGTTGGAGACTGTTACCTTACTCTAAACTCTAAATAAACAGAAACGTAATGTTTATATTGTGCAAACATTTCATGCGATAGTGTTTATATTTCTCGTATTGCATGCTATTTTATATACGTCCTAAATGTTAAATATAAACTGAAATAATGAATAACGAAAAGTAAAAAAAAGCGTTGAAGATTATCCTCAGTAACACTTAGTAGTAGAGGTAATGTAACTGTATGGTAACAGCGATATAAAGTGTCACAAATTTTGTTTCTAACTTTCCGTCTCATATATATAAATATATATATATGGAAGATTATTACAGTTGGAGATGTAGTGTTACATCATGGGCATGGAAAAATAACCTCACTCTACAACGTACAGAATAAGTTGTGAGACAAGTGTTTTCAATTTCGTCTATTAGCTCTCTCTCTCTTTCTCTCTCTCTCTTTCTCTCTCTCTCTCTCTCTCTCTCTCTCTCTCTCTCTCTCTCTCTCTATATATATATATATATATATATATATATATATATATATATATATATATAATTCAAATTTTCAATCTTTATTAAAATATTTCTTGTTCAGCTACTCAAGTCAAATACATTTTTTTAAAACCTTTAGTTAATGACACTTGAAGTTAATACATCTTTTTCAAATATTCAATATAATAATATTATTTTGAAAAGTAAATGTCTTGATGTTGGATTCGAATACACGTTATCAACTGGTTTTCAAATAAACTCAAGTACCGTTAATAAAACAGGCGTTACTCATTCACCTAAGTTTAAATACCTTTTTTTAAACTTGTAATTAATAGCACTTGCTGTTAATAAAGTTTTTTCGAATGTTAATTTATTTTTTTTTTAATTTAAAAAAGTTGATATCTCAAGGTTGGATTTAAACTGTATGAGTACAAGTTTGCAATTTAGCTCTCTGGAACTAAAGCACTTACAAAAAGCTAGAAATGTTTTACTTAAAGAGATATATAAGGAGTACTATTTTTACTAAAACCGTTTTTAGTTGCATACGTGGGAATCCGATTATAAAAATGATTCATCCCTTGAAATTAATATTTTTACCTAATATTGTATTTCAGTCACATGCATATAAACTATTCTAGTTTATATGAACTATAATTATTTAATAAAAAGAAACTAAAATAAAGTTTTTCTTTGTTGATCTAAATTTTTATTTTATTTGACTTGTTTTATAAAACAGTGAACTATGCTATAATAAATCACAAGTTACGTCCTAAAAAATCTGGGCTACAACATAAGCTATAACACATAATAAGTTGTTATATGAGGCATATTTTATCAATTAACTTGAAATTGTTTAACAAATCGACGCATTAGAGTGTTTCGTGAATGTTAAGGAAAGGCGAATATTTCCTCCGTGTAAAACATACAGCCAGGGTCGCCATAAGGAATAGTCATTTCAACAAAGCCAATTTAGAGACTCATTTACGGTTCAATTACTCTGAGATTAGATTTAAATCTTGTGACCACCTAGTGTGTCCAGCTTAAATTACAAAAAAGGCTAGGCCTATTATATTACTACATAAAAACTAGGAAAGATATTCTAATCCCCGGTAAAGCGCTTCGATAGGATTTCCAATAGGGATATACGCAGGTAGGTTTAATGATAACTAATATGTAGGTAATTCAATATAGTTTTATCAGAATCAACGTCATTAAAAAAAAATGCCTTTTGAATACATTCGGTATACACTGGTTTCTAATTGCTAGAAAACGGAATGTCCTGTGAAACAAGAATTGTCTAAAACAAAAATCCTTTTCTTTAAAAGTTCTTTTTAAAAAACGTCTTTTTGATATGTCAGGAAAAGTATCAACATCATATAACAATTCTATAATATATACCTCTATATGTTGTTTATCTATTATCGTTCATCACATTTGTTGAACAATCTTTCTACTGTTTTATGTTTAATGCCAGTGTAACAATGTTCCCATAGCGTAAAAGTGATACTCATCCACGAGTCCGACTGTAATATCCGTACGTCTACTATGTTATCAAAAATACAACACTGTAATAAACTTCTCCAAGTAGCATATATATTATAAATAAACTATTGTAATTCCATTAGTTTGGGCGTCTTCAGTATTAATCAACTTGTTGGCCATAAGATCTGTATAAATATATAGCTATCACTGATACACACAGACACACACAGACACACACACAGAGACACACACACACACACACACACACACACACACACACACACACACACACACACACACACACACACACACACACACACACCTACATACATACACACAAAATACACAGACACAACACTCAGAACACACTCGTGCACGCGTGCACAGATACGAACAAAACACACACACACACACACACACACAAACACACACACACACGCGCCCATACAGAACTCAAACACACACACACACACACACAAACACACGCACAAAACAAACCCATACAGAGCACACACACACAAACACACTCACACACTCATACACACACACACACACGCACATACAGAACCTCACACACACGCACGTACAGAACACAAACACACACACAAACACACACACAAAACACAAACACACACACACACACACACACATACAAAATACACACACAACACACACACACACACATATTGAAACATAATAAAACTGCACAATTAAATAAATATTTTAAACACAAAAACTCTAAAGGCTATTAACAAAACCTATACAAATAACCGTAATTATTTTATAATATATTTGTTTGTTTACAAATCATAATATTCTACTTTTCATTGTAATGTATATACATAACCTGCTTTCATACTGTTAAAATATTTGTTTGTTTACAAATCACACTCGGTCCATTGCCATGTATTTCTTTATGGATATGTCGGTAACTATAGGGCCCTCAAAATCCTATAAATTTTCTAAATTGAGAAACAACCTATATTTTTTCTCGCTCGTTCGTGTCAATAACCTTATATTGAGCCATTTCGTAGGTCTGTACGGTCTTCCAAGCTCCCACAATGTTTATCTCAATATTCGGGCTACGAAATTTTATATTAAGGTATGAAACATAAGAGCGTGTATTATGTCGTAATATAATATCTATCTCTAATTAGCTCAATACCCAAGCTTTGCCAGTTCCTCAGTGATTAAGGACTAATTAAGGATTATCATTTGAAGGATTCGCTTACGCTGTGCATTTCTATAAAGGAATTGTGTTATCGTTCTGCTAAGAAGTAACATCAACGTAAAGGAATGACTCATCTGTAGTAGATGGTTTGTTTAAATTGTAATGCGACTGATTAATCCGATTAGACTGGTATTCGCAAAGTCTTTGAATTATTTAGTAAGGAAAACCAAGTGGCCTGTAGTTCTCTGCTTCAATTTAATACAATTTCCAATAACTCTAATAATTTAAAGGTCAACTGCGCAGACATGAAATCCCCTTTAAGTTCGGATTATACAATTCACAATAATTTTGTTTGCAAGCTTCTACTTAAGAGTTAGTTGTATTAATGTCAGCAGGTGAAATGTGATTAAAAAGAATTGCGTGTGGTGGGAACGTGCGAGAACGAGTTTCTGTACTAAGTAGTCTGGAGTGAGCGGCCGTGTTGGGATGATTTCGGACATAATTTTATTTATCTTAAAAAGAATAATTGTTTTTAATCATAGGATAGGTTAGTTACTGAAAACTGATCTACATCTAGTGCTTTTTATTTCAATTCCATCTGTTAGTTCACACTCTCCTGATATATATTTGCACACAATTTCAATCATTAATAAAATACGTTATTATTTATCAAATTAAGTTCAAATTAATTTTTTAAACCTGTATTGGATGACGTTTGATGGTAATATAGTTTTATTCAAATATTTATTCATTAAATTAAAAAAACGTTGATGTCTAGGTTAGATTCGAACTGAATGACTACATGTTTGAAATCCAGAACTTTGGCACTGAGTGAATTTCCCCATAGCTAGAAATCTCGTACTTAAAGATGCACGTGAAATATTAGGAGATAGGTTCCTTGCAATAATGAAGCATTACATGAGATGGATAGAACGAGAAATTATAGATAGCCGCTTCACAAATTAGAAACGAAAAAAGGAAGCAAATATACTGGTACGAGTAACAAATAAAAATAATAATCCAGCACCATATACTGTATAGAGTTGAAAATGGAATATTGCAAGGAAATTCACTTTTTACTTTAGCAGTTAGTCCCTAATATTGTTATTCTGTGATATGTGTATACATATTTATATTAATTGTAAATATTTAATAAAAAGTAACTGAAATAAAAGTTTTCTTAGTTGACCTAAGAAGGAATTTACTTTGAAAATGATTTTCAATATATTCTGATGATGTAAGTACTTATATCTTTTAAATATATATTCTCTGATATATAAACATCTGGAATTTTTCAATTCCTTCTATTATTTCACACTCTTCCTTTATATATATATATATATATATATATATATATATATATATATATATATATATATATATATTGTAATTTTCATTTCTGATGATGTTGGTACTGTTAACCAACGAAAAGCTTTAGATATAAATTAATAAATATTCTTGTATTTGAATAACCTATGTTGTTTTAATATATATATATATATATATATATATATATATATATATATATATATATCTTGTACAAAATTTCCATCGTTAATGAAATAGGTTTTTATTTATTCAATGACTTTCAAATACATTTTGTTTAACCATTAGTGGATGATTATGTTGGTTCTGTTATTCATTTATTTATTCATTGATTCAATTTTTTAAAAAAGATCACGTTTCGGTTGTATTGGAACTAAATGACCCCATCTTTGAAATCCATCACTTTTCCACTGAAGAAATTTTCCTACAGCTAATAATCTATTACTTAAGATATATATCAAATTATAAAAGTAAGGTTTTTTGCAATAGTGAATCATTACATGAGATGGATAGAATGAGAAATTATCGACCACCATCAGCTTCATAAATTAGAAATATGTTTTATTCGTTTAGAGAGGAAAAGTTCAAAGAAATTCGCTTTTCATTTTGCCATTTATTATTGCGATTCTGTGTATGTTGTGTAGATTGTGATTTATTTTGTGTAGGCTTATATACATTTTCATATTAATTGTAGTTGTAAAATACAAAGTGGCTAAAATACAACTTGTCTTTGTCGATCTCAGTAGGAATTGACTTATTATTGTTTTAGCGTATCCTAATAACAAATAGTTTTCTTGTACTTGATTAGTGTTAAAGATGAGCTCATGTATGAGGTTTATCGGAATTGGGTATAGGGGAAGGTTCGGCTGGTATCGGCCACTTTAACGTTTTTCCATATAACCTTTTATTTATTAACTTGGAACTTATTCGCCCTTCTAACCTTTATACCTTTACCTAAGAACCATAAAATACTTTTGTTTGAAAATATAAAACAAATATTTATCTTTTGTAAATTTAAAAACCTTTGGATTTTTGGTATTACAGATTATGGAGAATGGTATGGGACAGTCATGTTGTCCTTAATAAAGGGACTTGTAACGTATTTTATTTATATATTCATCCATAAGGTATTCTTAAAAATTATTAGTTTTGAAAAATCAAGTATTAAAGTACATTTGATTTCATTTTTAAAGTTTTAGTTATGTTTTTGAGAAGCAAATATTTTAGACTAGATTGAACATTAAAAACTCTTAGTCTATTCTGATTTTATTATTTTTTCGTATAAACATTGGACTGGTAATAAAGACTACTTCCTTCAAAGTCTGCACAAATTTTCGCCCAGTCCTTAAACATTCGACACTGAATTCAGTCTTCTTCAAAACTCCCGCCGCAAATGATGCAATGAGTGACATCGTTAGCCTTGTTTGGGCTAATTTCGTCGTTAATATTTAAACCTTTCTTAAACTTGTACTTTTTTAAATATTTCCTCAGTTTGTTTTCCACAACTTTCATTTTCACTCAGTTTAGTTATGTTCCACAACTTCCCCATACCTATAGCTCTGAGTCTGTCTCCTAATGAGCTTCTTGGTATACTGTATTTTTCACTTGCTTCCCTTATTTTCATTTTTAAACCTTAAACTTGTTCTATTGTTCTCTTGATACACTCTTCACTCAGTTTCCCTCTTATCTTTCCCATTTCCCTTTGGTAAAAAAATCTTTTGAGTATAGTTTTAACTGTGAATATTTTCAGGTTCCTTTTTGTCTGATATCATCCGAAACTACTTTGTCCTACACCACCCGAACGGCAATTGACATGGCTTCTATTATAGAGATGATATTAGTTTGTGTAGGAATTCAATTAAGTTATATCTTGCAGAGGAATATAGTAAGTTTATGATGGTAAACAAAATACATATAAATACTCAAAATTACTGAATTTATAATCTCCCAAACCTAATTTTGGAACTGCAACAAACACGAATAAACAACAAAACTTGACCCTACAACTAAACTACGCAACATTATAATCCAATATAGTGTCAACGGCTCCGTTTTCCTTGAAGAAACAATCTGATGGCATGACAGTTGCTGCCGTTAGTCAGTTTGCTGGTTAAACATGATTTGTCCGATACTAGACGACTTTCCCCTATTCATTATTTGTTTAATGTTTACAATATTCACACAATGGATATTTTGGAGTTTTTTGTTTCATAAAAGTGTAAATATAAGCGTTATTTTCTGCAAAATGTTTTTAAAATTATAGTATTATGTAGGAGAAGCAGAAATAATGTGAACAAACTATACGGCTCGATGCTCTTCACGATCTCAACGTGTAAATCTTTAAGAGATCCAAGTCTCAATGGTTACTCGAAATACTTGTATTTTCATTCAAAATCTTCACGGGTGAAACCATATTTGTCAAAACATTGTACACGTTAGGTGGCATTGTACTAAATATCGTTTACACTATAATATACTTACACAAGAATCTCCCTTGATATACTTGCGAGTCGACTTTCGTGAACTACATTAGAGTGCTCTCATTTTCGAACAATCGACGAAAATTCTTCAGTAAAATGTTCAATGCTCCAGTAGAACAAAAAACGGAAGACTACAACTAATCGGCTGTTTTCTAGTGCTCGAAAATGAGAGCACTGAACTATAGCTTTCGAAAGTCGACCGAAAATATATCAAGATCCTTGTTAAAGTACATAAAGTGTAGGGATTTGTGATAAAAAAAATCTTGTTATATTCATAAATACGTTTAAGCTTTATATTTTATAAATTATTTTATTTTTTTTATTATAAAAAAATATAAATTAATTAGAGCTTAGGTTATAAGAACAATAAATAGTGCACAGTAGAAGCCAAGCACTGACGAAGGCGACATCGTCGTCGAAACTAGTCTGTCTGTTTTAATAAAGTAGTGTGTTTGCCATAATAAACAAATGTTTTAATTTTACCGTTGTGTAGTTACTAGAGTTTATTGATTGATCAATGTTTAAATTTGATTTAGCTAGTTTGTTTTTTTTTTTTTACTTTTGTATACACAATAGTATCATGATATCTGTACTACAGTTTTCATACAGTAAGTAACCAAAACCGTGCATTCTTTTAATGCTAAATTTTTAACTGTTTTGATATTTATGTGTTTTCTGCGATTAACATACGTGGCGCATTATATAAACATTTACTCTAATCACAACGAGTTTAAAGAATCTAAGGTGCTCCATGCCTTAACACGGTTTCACATGTTTGGAATTTAGAATCCAAGTTTACGAGTGCAAAGATGATTTCAAACTAGGAACAAAACAGTTCACGGCTGAATTGTCAGACAAGGAAATTGGCGCAAGCATTTCGCTGACGTTTAATTGTGAATCGAAACGCTGAGCTTTGCTGAAACTTGATGAACGTCTGTGATTGGACAGTTTTGTCATTCTCTTTGCAAATACTAATCTCTCATTGGTGCAATGCGCCTCTTCGCCAGGATTATCGGAGAAAATAGGGATGAACAACATTTCAATGTTTATATTGTGCAAAGGGTAAATATTAGAAATTTTATACAGGAATGTAAACATAAAATTCATTAAGCGTGTTTACCTTACCTGTTTATGAATGCTTTTTATCATTAGGAATATTTTTAAACATGGATAGAAGAAAACCTTAACGTTCTGTCGTATTTTCTACTGAGATATTTCTATTTGTTTCGTGCTGGTACCATACCTCGCCAGCATATTTCTACGCGACTTGATTCGGATTGATCTAATCTACTTGAAGTAAACAGCTTTATTTTTGAAATAGGATGTCTAAGCCAAATTCGGGATCTTGTTAAAAATAAACAAAACACCTTTTTCAATTATTTCCCACTCTCCTTATATAAATATATATATATATATATATATATATATATATATCTTGTTCAAATTTTCAATCGATAATATAATATTTTTTAATCATCCACTCAGGTTTAAATAATTTTTTTTAACTTATAGCGGATGTTCATACAGATTGTTCAAATATTAATTTATTTATTAAATTTATATAGGAGAAAAACTCTTCACTAAAGGGGTTAGGTATGCAATATAAATATTTCGTTCCTTTTCACTTAAAATAAGTGTTAATATATGATTTCATAAAACATCTGTTTTTATGTTATAGGTTATGTGGTAGAACAGCTGATTTAACGCATGGGTTATTTTACTTTATTTATAATAATTGTAATTATTCAATAAACCGTAGCTAAAATAACGGATTTGATTTGAATTTTTAAAATAATACTTGCCAATGATTTATTTCGTAACTATTTAAATAATCAGAAAAAGTACTCGGTTAAACAATAATTTAACTTAGATTTTTAACGCACATAAATAAACACAACTCGAAAAATTCGAATGGACATTAAGTGAACCCCATTGTACATAATCTACGTACAAGTCATTAATTACGAGGTAATAATTGAACTCGAAACGCGTCACGTAGAAATATGCTGGCTAGCATAGGAGTAGTATATAGTACTACAGTATTAATAAACATTAACAAAGTTTTGTTCTATTGGTTTTTAAACCTTTTATTTTTTTATTCCTTCTATTAGCTTATACTCTCCTGATATATATATCTTGTAAAAATTTTAAGTCGTTAATGAAATACATTCACCTAATTGACTTCAAATACATTTTCTTAAAACCTGTAGTGGATGAGAATTGATGTTAACACAGTTGTTTCAAATATTTATTAAATTATTAAATAATACAAATTTGGTGGTCTAGGTAGAGTTCGAACTGAGTATCTTCATGTTCAAAGTCTAGCGCTTTGGCACTAAGCCAACTTTCCCATAGCTAGAAATGTGCTACTCAAAGATGCATATCTCCCGTCAGGTTGTCGTCATAACCTCAACTGTTTAACTTTAAATTATTGCCATGGTTACCTCACAATATCATAAATAATGCACTAAGAATAAAAATGAATAGAGAGAAAAAAAACAAACAAACTCGGTTAATGGTATTGAACATTGCTTCACAAACGGACAATGGGATCTGAAAGCGAAAAAACTACAACACCATGCAAGCGAAGAAACAAAGAAAGCGGATCAATAGTAACAAAAAAAAAAAAAAAAAAAAAAAAAAAAAAATAGTCCAGCACGTACATAGAAAGGAAAACGGAAAATTGTAAAAATATTCGCTTTCTATTTGCCCTTAAATATTGTTATTCTGACACGTGTAGGGTAATTCCGGTATAGATGGACCACCTTTTTTCATTTTGGCTTTACTCGATGACTAGTGGTTCTTTCTTTATGAAACAAAAATTGTGATATCCTGTTTCAATATATTTTGATTATATGTTGGAATAATACATGCATATACATCACCCTTTAAAAAAAAAATATTTTATCAAAATAGCAAGTGGTCCATCTATCCCTTACCCTATGGGTTAGATGGACCACACTATAGGGGATAGTTGGACCAGTATATTCACAGGCAGTATAATGAAAAAAAATTTTTTTTTTCAATAAAATCATTCATTATATAAATGTTTCAAAATTTTAATACACTAAAGTAAAATTACAAACATTTTTATTAGAAGCTGTAGAAAACATTTGAAATCAGTTTTAATCTTCATTTTTAAAATATGAGTGAAAAAAATGATTTTAGTCACTTTCTTTCTTAATATGAATGTTCTTAATTTTTTTTCATAAAATCCTTTTTCCCACAATTGTCGCATATTTCTCCAGATTTTGTGCAATTTTCGTGCATCCATCTCTGAACATTTTGTGCATTTGATCCAGTCTTCTGCTTTAGTAGATTTTTCGTAATCTTCATAGCATCCTACACATTCATTTTCATCCAAACTAAGCACATCATCTTCGTCATTGTCCTTACAAAATGGAAGAGCTGTTGAGTGTTTTTTAACATCTTTCAAGAAGGCCTTCGTCTTCTTTAAATCAGGCTCTTCTTGTTTATCTTTAGTATTAAAAGTTGACCTTTTGAGATCTCTAAGCCTTTTCCTCTCTTCTTTTTGTTTAAATAGATGTTCTTTCTTTTCCTTGGTTTTTACAATATTTAGAATTGTGTGGGGTGACTTTAACATTTTGACGACACTTGCAGCTTTGCCACGAGCAGTTACCTTTTTCTTCAAAGTTGGAATGGGTGACAGCTTGTCCAATATCTTAGAAGTTCTCTTACAACTGTTTTATTCATCCCAATCGCCCTGTTTTTTTTTTATATTCCCTCAGACTTTCTTATGGAGAGCTGAGGGTTTCGCCTTAAAAATGACTGAATCCAATCAAAACCTGTCATTTCACTTTCGGTGTTGAATGTATGTTCAAGACCAAGCTGATTTGCTAATCTAAATGCCATCGACCTTACGGTATCTCTGCTAGGTGTAAAACCAGAAGCTTGTAGTTTTTTTTATGTGATCTGCAATTTTATATTCATTATCAGGTCCGAGCAAGGAGTTACGTCCCATAGAACCTTTAATTAATATGTCTTTTTTAAGTTTTCTTTTGAGTGTCGTTTTGGGTATATTATAAGTTATTGCAGCTTCATTGATACCAAGACAATTATTCTTTACAGAATTTATAGCTTTTATCAAGTCATCTTCATCCCAGGACCCTCTTGTCGATCCAATCTTTCTTTTATACCCAATCGGCATTTTCTGAAAATAAAAAACGAGAGATAAAACCAATTCAATCCAAACAATAAGATCAGAAAAATTTGTCCAACTATCCCCAAATGAAATGGTCCATCTAACCCGTTTGTCCGGGATGGATGGACCAGCACAGTATGAGCCTTGTGCAGCGACTGTCGCCATTAAACGCCTACATTTGCATTGCCTATTTGTTTTACTACTAAGATTCATCGCTAGAATTGCATTATAAACTAAAGTTTTAAGTGTATCAGCGTCTAATACACCTATGAAAAAATTTTCAACTCACCAGATTTAGTTTCTTCTCAATAACTTGAAAACTAATAAACAAAACTCAACAGAAATGTAGCTGTGCACTATTTGCAACCACCATGACAGTTCGGCACTGGCTCCAGAGGTATACTGCGGCCGATAACTGAACTACACAACAGGTCCAACTATCCCAGTGGTCCATCTATACCGGAATTACCCTATATAGATATTATATTAATTGTAACTGTAAAATAAAAAGAAGCTAAATTTATATATTTTTTTTGGCTTAGTAAGAATTGACTTTTTAAATAAAAATTTACATTACTTTTTCTAATTCAAGTAGTAGAAAGTACTCTGTAGGATATAACAAAATGGTAACCTTTAGTTTTACATTACCCTGTTGAACTAGGGTGTACAAAATAAAACTAGAAGAGTTATGCTATACAAACGGACAAAGCGAGAGGAAAGCGAAAAAACCTATATCTTAATGAAGACGACGAAAAAAGCGTATAAATAATTGTCTGACAAAGAAAAAAACAAACAAACACAAATTATAAGAAAAGAAAGAAATAAACAAGAATAATAGTTCGATAAAATAAGTAGAAAGACAAATTAAAAATTGCAAAGAAATTTGATTTCTGTTTACCACTTAATATTGTTATTCTGACATATGTATATACATGTTTATACTAGTTTGTATTATAAAGAAAAAAGTAACTAAAATAAAACTTTTTATAGACCCAAGTAGGAATCGATTTAATTATTTTTTTAATGTGTGACTGGTTTTGTTTGGTTTTAAGAGTTAGCGACTCCATGTAACTGTTGTCGCTTAGGAACGATAGAGGCACTTTCTATTGTGAATTTATATTGCAATTTGATATAAAAGATACTTAGTTTTGAAAGTTAGTTATGAAGGTATAAAAAAAATTCAATGTTTTGAAACTGATGTAAATAACTAGGTTTTTACAAACTGTATTTTCCCTAAAATATTTGATGGTAACAGCTGAGATGGTTTATTTTATTTCTTTTTATATATTTTATGTTTGTTTTCATGACTTACATTTTGTACTAGTATATGTGCATAGAGTAACAACACAGATACAACACTGATACAACAGTAACAACACTGATAAAAGTACAGCTGTTCGGTCTTCTATCGCTAAAACTAGACATCCATAGATATTGTATAAGTAAAATTGTATTCTAAAGGAATTATCAAATTTGTTAGTAATTTTCTCGTAATAAAAACTAAAAATATTTAGGCGAAATGCAATTTTTATCCGAAGAGGATAATTTAGTTTTGTTGCCCAGAAGTATTAAAGCTACGCAATTATAAATCCTAATACAAGTGCACGAATCAAATCATAATGAACTTAGCAAAGATGGCTCCCAAATTTCATTATTTGATTAAAACTGGAGGAAATTTCTCTACGGACTTGATAACGAAATAACTCAATTCTAACGTTCTGCATTTAAGTTTATAATTAAATAAACAATTATTTGCTATAAGATTGAGTTATGCAGGGTTTTACAAAGGTATGGTCTGTAAGAACATCACAATGAAAGAATAATGGAGTTGAATAAAGAGCAAACAATACAATCTTTCAACGCTTGTACGTATATTGACAATCGTACATTTCGGGAATTCTTTAGTATTATTCTAAAGTGGTATTGTATGGGTAAGTTACTCATGCTCTCTCCCTCCCTCCGTCTCTCTCTTTCTTTCTTTCTCTCTCTCTCTCTTTATATATATATATATATATATATATATATATATATATATATACATATTTATATTTTGTGCTATCGCAGTAGGCCAGAAACACTCAGTTTGTCATATATATATATATATATATATATATATATATATATATATATATATATATATATTGCTTTCACTATATGCACGTAAACAAGAATCTTACGTAGTATTTATGCGAGTTAGATAGTATCTTAATTGTCGAGTATCAACGGACCGGGGTGTTTTAGTAGACTGTGTGGAATTTCCGTTGTCACAAGGTGTACCGTTATTGTTCTATTTTCGGATTCACTGCACTGTGGGAGTCTTTTAAGTTTGTCGTGGGGTTAATTTTGTCTATTAGGCTAAAAAATTAATCGTTTTGTCTACTATTTAATAGTTTATCGACCTGGCAGTCTACTACAACACCCCGGTCAGTCGATGCTCGAGAATGGAGATACTATCAGTCTTTGAAAGTGTACTCGCATAAATACAATGTAAGATTCTTGTCGATGTACATATAGTGAAAGGGATAAGTGAATACAAGAAAACAGTTTTACAAGGTTATATATATTGGTAGAAATGTAAGAACGTACATATACGGGAATGCTCCCTCTGGTCGTTGTGCGTACTGGTATGTGAACACTAATCAAAGCGTTTAAAAAATGTAATAAACGTTTTTTTTCTATACAGCAAAATCTAAGAAAAATTTCTAAAAACAGAATTTGAAAGTACTTAGTATCCATAAAATATTTTACAATAATTTTTACAGTTAAGCCTAATTATCAAAGTGTATGAAATTAAAGTAACTGTACAATACAAACAAGTAATAACGGCCCTGAACAAAAAAATCTTAAATTCAAAACAGTTTTTATTTTAGTTATTTTTTATTGAATAATTACAATAAATATAAATAAAGTAACATAACCTTTGCGTTAAAACAGCTATTCTACCACATAACCTATAACTTATAATCAGCTGGTTTATGAAATCATATGTTATCACTTATTTTTCGCCAAATGGGACGAAATACCTATATTGCATACCTTGCCCCGTTTATGAAAATTTTTCCAATATAAAATTAAAATTAATCCATTAAATTGTAATAATAATTGAAAAAAACTATATTAAATTCAAGTGGCATCCAGAAGTAAAAAAGATGTAATTCAAAGTGAGTGGATGAATAAAAAGCATTTTATTAACGATTGAAATTTTGAACAAGATATATGTAGGGTAAGTGTGAGCTAATAGAGGGAATTGAATAATATTCCAGTAATTGCATTGATAAACATACGGTTATGCTGCCGTATACAGGGAACGGGGCTTGATTGTTTTCTTTGCAAAAACACTGTTGTGTATGTAAGAAAGTAAAATAGATGAGAAAACAACATACAATAATATGAATATAAATATTGTGAAAATATTTTACAAACAGTGAATGTTGAAATAATACAAAAGTATTTAATAAAAAGATGTAAACCTAAGGGTGAAAGTTATATTTCTAAAGCAATCTTTCATATACTTAGGTTTACCTTTGTTCTAGTAGAAATGTGAAAGATGTGATTGCGGCGGTTTTAAAATAACGTGCAAAGTCACAATCTAATCCTGAAGCTCCAAATTGAAATTCTAGAAATTTTAAAAGTATTTACAATAATAATTTTGGAGGAAATCGATTATAAATTTCATTTCATAAAGGGAACAAATTTCCAAAGCCTTACACTCTCACACGGATACACGGATCGTTGCTTATTTCATTAGTCCAACGCGGAACCCTTTAAATGCATTATTTCGTTAATAAGTTCTGAGAAATTTCCACCTGTTCTAATTAGATAATAAGATATAGGAGGCGTGTTTATACCTTCATTATTATTAGATTATTTGCGTTGAAATTATTTCAGAGAAAAACAATCATTGATATTTCATTTAGCAAATAACGTGTTATACATTTCAATTTATATTCAACATTACTAGAGTTATTATTTTCACATGGTTACAACAAAAAATTTAAAAGTAATGCAGATTCATTCCCTAATATTAATTTCATTGTTGTAATTTATTCGGATATATTGAATGGAATGTGTGTCGGGTTTGGGCAAATACAAATATTTACGATTAAACTGACCTAAAACAAATTCGTATTATTTTTTTTACAAGCATTAAATAATATAATGTTTAGTACAAAATAGGTTTTAAATCAGAATCAATTGATTTACTAAAGGTAGGTTCAAATAGATTGGCAATAATATTAGCTTGGACAAAAATGATTCTCTTCGTAATACAAATTACTTAAACTCAATTTAAAATCGAAATCTTGTTGCTGTTCATGGCGAGCTGGTTGTTAATTACTTATTACACTTTTGATATTACTTGCGACCAGACGTTTTGTCAACTAAAAGTTGTTAAATTGGAGGAAACGTTTTCGTCTTACGACTTCTTCAGCCTCGCATTTTTGCCTCTAGGATTGCTGCAGTTGAGCTTCTTTGGTACCATTTTTTGAAAGTTAGAAGTGATGTGATCGAAGAGTATGTGGGATCTGTGCCGTGTTTGTTCATTTAGGATGACATTTCTATGTGTGTTGCTGTGTCTGTATGTTTCATATTGTTCTAGTGTGTTTAATTTAATGAAATATACAGACACAGCAACACACATAAAAATGACATCCTAAATGAACAAACACGGCATAGATCCCACATACTCTTCGATCACATCACTTCTAACTTTCAAAAAATGTTACCAAAGAAGCTCAACTGCAGCAATCCTAGCGGCAAAAATACGAGTCGAAGAAGTAGTGAGACAAACGTTTCCTCCAAGTGTAAGTTGGCAATTTAACAACCTTTATTTAATGTCGGTTATTAACTATTTAATAATTTTGAAGGTTAATGACAGATTACAGACCAATTCATGGTGCTACAAAGACACTCTGTGCTACAAATACTCTCTACCTTTCAATTTTCTATCCGAAAATCCTTTTCAACAGGTAAAAGTTCATCAATCTAACATTAAACAACAATTTCCATTCATAAACAATGTGCAATTTGTCTTGTATATAACATTTATTAAGAATAATGAAATATTTAATTAAATATATGTTGTTAACTTATAAAGTATTGTTAATAAATGTTAAAAACTGTAAATTATGTTTTAATATTAGGTTAAAAAACTTTTATCTCTTGAATAGGATTTTCGAATAGAAAATCTAAACGTGTATTTCATAGAATAGATAGAGTGTATTAGTAGTAAGTAGCAAGAATTAGATCTGAAATTAACTTTAAACAAAACAATTTATATTATGTAGAAATATAGATTGAAATCGTATCAAAATAAATTGAAGATACTATATAATAGATATTTAGAGGTTTTACGTAGACCACGTTATAAGTACGTTATCACAAATAATAATCATACGGAAGTTAATGTAATCCATAAAGTAGTACACCAATATAATTCTACCAATAAAACATAAATGTATATTCTAATACTGTCATACACTACTGTTATTCTGCTACTGTTATACACTACTGTTATTCTGCGACTGTTATACACTACTGTTATTCTATTACGGTTATACCCTACTGTTATTCTACTACTATTATACACCAATGGTATTCTACTACTGTTGTACACTACTGTTATTTTACTACTGTTATACGCTATAACATAAATACTTTTAAGTATAAAAAATATTTCTTTTCAAAGAAATTTTGAGGAATTACTTTTTTATAAAACATTTTCTTTCTCTGATCATTGAAACATTTTAAAGTTAAAAATCTATATTAGATTAGAACCTATTTCGTTCAAGACAACAGAGCTTTCCCTCGTGAAGTAAGGGCTGTACCTTATGTGTGCCATATGATTTAAAAACATATGTTATACGTAACATATGTATTTTGAACTGATAAATTAGTTGTTCACCAAGCAAGGGGAAAAGTAGAAGTACGTGAAGATTCATTGCAAAAGAGATACTCCGCCTCGAGAATAATCGAAAAATACAGTTAACATTCCGTTTTTATTAAAATTTAAATATATTATTTTTTTTGAGAAAAAATTCTCTACAAATTTTATAGAAATATTTGTTTAAAAGCAGTTTAATGGAGCTATTTTAGTATAAATGGAAAAAAAGTAAGTTTTCGACCCTAATCCTTTTTGCTTTATTCTAATTTACTCTTAAACTATTGGAGATAGAGTTCTGGGACAGAATTTATACGATTTGTTAGCTCATTTTATATAAAACGTATCAAATTACCTAATTAAATTAACACCATAAAAATTTCAGTGTTAGTTATTTTCACTGAGAAAGCTGAATTTCAGGTTAACTTTTCGACATTGTATATCTCGCCATCTAAGCATTTTCGGACCCATGTTTATATGAACATTTTCATTATTTTGGCGAGAGGAATATGCTTGTGCGAGATTTCTCTTGAAACACCCTGTGTATCCAACTACATGTTTCCGAGCTTTGTACTGGAAGACATCCTTTATTGTATATAGAACGTGCAATCCTTGGTGGGGTAGCTATACGCATTATTGTCATGGCATCTGAATTTCTGTGAACAGTTAAATACGTTTACCAAAGACTTACGGACATCATCCGTGTTGTGGAGAGGAAATACTCATAATATATCTCCGCATTCATGGTTATATGTTGACTCACAGATTCACCACTTTGGTTCTTAAGTAGAGCTTCTATCCATTGTAGTGAGTTGAACTCAGTTGTGCTACTAACTGAGTCGTCTTAGACAAAGTTCATAGACGATCGCTGTTTCTGTTTATTAATATTAATGGAACGCATAACAAAATGTAAAACTTTTTGTCTTATATTACAGATCATCTCTCTTTAACATTTTAGGTATCTATTGTTGTTAGTGGTTAATTATTTATTTCGTCATTTATTAGTTATAAAAATTTAAATATCGTCTTTTACTCAAATGATTTATTATCCTTTAATTCTTTTAGTTTTGTGTATTAATCTCATTATTTTTATTATAACTCGTGCATGTTTTAAAATCGTTGTCGGTGTTCTTTTGTTTTCGTTTTCCTTTTTAAGCCAAACATTCTTTAGAGAAAAAGGCTTCTCACTAGAGTTCTACCTCTCGCCTAAATGTTTATCAAATTCATGTCTGTTATAAATGGACTCAGCCGTGTAACATGTGCAAAATACATGGTTGAAAACTGAAAGCAACCGCCCATTTCTCAGCAACCCAGAAAGATTATAAAGTTGTATATAACGAATTCAACAGGAGATTTAGATATCTGGTAAAAGATATTTATAAACCGTTATACCCGCTTTAGAACACTCTATAAAAGATATACACAGAGGATAATAAAAGCTATATTATTAAAACGATATAAATATGCTATATCTATTGCTCATAATTAGTGCTATTTGTAACTATACACTATACCAACTATGCACATATAGCCCTCTATAACATATATATTAACATATAACATATATTTATAACATATTATAACACATACACATATAATATACCACATATCTATAACACAATATAATAGTTGTACAAACAGCATGCCACAAAATATATAACCTTTCTTAATTCACTATTTCAACTATGCACGTAGCCCATTATACAAGTTTTATTTATAACATACTATAACACATACACATATAATATACTATATATCTATAACACAATATAATAGTTGTACAAACAGCATGCCACAAAATATATAACCTTTCTTAATTCACTATTTCAACTATGCACGTAGCCCACTATACAAGTTTTATTTATAACATACTATAACACATACACATATAATATACTATATATCTATAACACAATATAATAGTTGTACAAACAGCATGCCACAAAATATATAACCTTTCTTAATTCACTATTTCAACTATGCACGTAGCCCACTATACAAGTTTTATTTATAACATACTATAACACATACACATATAATATACTATATATCTATAACACAATATAATAGTTGTACAAACAGCATGCCACAAAATATATAACCTTTCTTAATTCACTATTTCAACTATGCACGTAGCCCACTATACAAGTTTTATTTATAACATACTATAACACATACACATATAATATACCACATATCTATAACACAATATAATAGTTGTACAAACAGCATGCCACAAAATATATAACCTTTCTTAATTCACTATTTCAACTATGGACGTAGCCCACTATACAAGTTTTATTTATAACATACTATAAAATATACACATATAATATACCACATATCTATAACACAATATAATAGTTGTACAAACAGCATGCCACAAAATATATAACCTTTCTTAATTCACTATTTCAACTATGCACGTAGCCCACTATACAAGTTTTATTTATAACATATTATAACACATACACATATAATATACCACATATCTATAACACAATATAATAGTTGTACAAACAGCATGCCACAAAATATATAACCTTTCTTAATTCACTATTTCAACTATGCACGTAGCCCACTATACAAGTTTTATTTATAACATACTATAACACATACACATATAATATACCACATATCTATAACACAATATAATAGTTGTACAAGCAGGATGTTACAAAATATATAACCTTTCTTAATTCACTATTTCAACTATGCACGTAGCCCACTATACAAGTTTTATTTATAACATATTATAACACATACACATATAATATACTATATATCTATAACACAATATAATAGTTGTACAAACAGGATGTTACAAAATATATAAGCTTTCTTAATTCACTATTTCAACTATGCACGTAGCCCACTATACAAGTTTTATTTATAACATATTATAACACATACACATATAATATACTATATATCTATAACACAATATAATAGTTGTACAAACAGGATGTTACAAAATATATAACCTTTCTTAATTAACTGTTTCAACTATGCACGTAGCCCACTATACAAGTTTTATTTATAACATATTATAACACATACACATATAATATACTATATATCTATAACACAATATAATAGTTGTACAAACAGGATGTTACAAAATATATAAGCTTTCTTAATTCACTATTTCAACTATGCACGTAGCCCACTATACAAGTTTTATTTATAACATACTATAACACATACACATATAATACACTACATATCTATAACACAATATAATAGTTGTACAAACAGCATGCTCAAAATATATAAGCTTTCTTAATTCACTATTTCAACTATGCATGTAGCCCACTATACAAGTTTTATTTATAACATACTATAACACGTACACTAATAATACACTACATATCTATAACAAAATATAACAGTTGTGCAAATAGCATGTAACAAAAGCTATAAGCGTTTTTAAATACACTATTTTAGCTATGTACATAGGCCACTAATAAAGTTTTATTCATAACACACTATAACAGTTGTGTACATAATGCACTGTAAAAGCTATATTTACATTGAAGAATCCAGTTGTCGGCAGATTAAAGCGACTACCTCCGGGGGATGGGTAATTTGGTTACGGGAAGCGTCCAGCATAGCAATGCCATAACTCAATCTGTTTTGGCCTGGGCGAAGCTCAATTGCCGAGTGATAAGCTACATGACCTGCATAAACATATCGACCTGTGTCTGCGTCAAATATAAACTAAATAAGCTGAAGATTTGTTTTGTGCTAATTCCACGGCAATAGCCTGTGTAGTAAGAGTGTCGCCATGACAGTAAAGTTTCATACTTAGACTTTAATTCATTATAAGCACGAAGTGAATCTTATTGATTTCTCGTAATATTCTGGTCTTCACGGCAAGAGATAGTTGTATTTCAATTCCTTCCTTGATGACACAAGTTATCAAAACACGTATGATAATAAAGTATTCTTTTGTGAGTTCGTAAGTTTATTTATTAAAATTCCTTCTATTTGCTCACACTCTCCTTATAAATATTTTGTTCAAATTTTCAATTGTTAATAATATACATTTTTTTAAACAACTCAAGTTCAAATACATATTTTTTTAACTTGTAGTAGGTGACATTTAATGTTAGTATGGTTTTTTCAAATATTAGTTCATTAATTAAATTTATTCATGTTCGACAAACGTTTCACAAAAGGAGAAAGGAATGCAACATAGTTATTTCGTCCCATTTGGGTTAAAATAAGTGATAACATATGATTTCATAAAACAGCTGAGTTTTGTTATAGGTTAGGTTATGTGGAAGATGAGCTGTTTCAACGTACAGGATATGTTTCTTTATTAATTTTATCTGTAATTAATTATTCAAAATTAACTAAAATAAAATATTTTGCTTGCCTAACTAGAAATTCGTTAAATGTTTTAAATATTTTCTTTGTTTTAGTATTAAATTCTGTTTCTAAATTTTTGTTATGTTCGTGAAGGCTACTGTAAATCCACCATGCATACCTTATATTCAAAACTCTCGAAAGGTCTTTTACTTAGTAACGGTCATTGGAAGTAGTTCAAAATGTAACCATTTCTCGGAAGTAACTGAAAGTGTTTATTTCAAGTAACAGTCTCGGCTGTTCTAAAGAAATATTAGTCTTAGTCAGCAGTTACTACTTATATATATATATATATATATATATATATATATATATATATATATATATATATATATATATATCACTTTCGAAAATCAAGATAAGATCAGAAACATAACATCGCACGAAATCAACAAAATAATCACAAAAAAAAATCAAAAAAGGAAATCACATTGAAAATAAAATACAAATAAACCAAATTAACAAATTGAAACAAAAACTATTCAAAAACGAAATAATTGCAACTAAAGCGGACAAAATCAACGCTACAGTAATCATATGAAAAACAGAATATAACAAAAAAACAGAAGAATTCATAAAATCCAACAATTGCATAGAATTAAACAAAGACCCCACTAAAAAAATACCAAAACGAAATCATACAATTAGCAAAAAACAATGACAATTTATTCAGCCAAAAAAACCCTTACCAATACACAATAGACAACCCAAAACCCCCCAAAATGAACGCCCTCATCAAAATACATAAAATCAACAATCTCATAAGACCCTTAATAAATTTTAAAAATGCACCAGCCTATAAAATATCACAAATAATAGCCAAAAACCTAAAACACGAACTTAAATTGGAAAATAAATACACCATAAAAAACTCAATTGAAATAACGGAAATACTAAAAACAATAAACACAGCCGAAAACACCAAATTTATATCTTTTGATATCACAAACATGTACTCTAATATACCAATTAACGAAACCATCCAAATAATAAAAAACAAATTAACTGACCTTAAAACCTACCCCAAATACACAAACCAAATCACAAAATGCCTAAAGACCATACTAAACCAAAACTATTTCATATTTAATAATAAGATATCTAAACAAATAGATGGCTTAGCAATGGGATCACCACTCTCAAGTATAATATCAGAAATGTACCTCCAAAAATTTGACGAATTAATCACACAAACCATAAAAACACACACCCCAACGGACATTGGATACGATATGTTGACGATCGATTATACATCTCACAAAATAAAGCAATAAATAATAACATCATCGTAAATGAAATCAATAACTTACACCCTAACATACAATTAACCATGGACAATAAAATAAACTATCTAGACCTAACAATAACCAGAAATACAAATAACATTGAATACTCTATTTATAGGAAACCCACACAAACCATTAACACAATAGCAAACCACTCCAACCATCCCCCACAACATAAAATGGCCGCTTACAACTCACTTTTATACAGGATGCTAAAATTGCCTCTAAATAATGAAGAAAAAACCAAAGAAAATCAAATAATAAATCAATTAACCCAAAAAAATGAATATAATAAAAAAAAACTATAGAAAAATTAGAATTTAAAATATTAAATAAATTAAAACAACCTAAAATCGAACCACAAACAACAAAATGGGCTACATTCACATACACAGGATACAACATAAAAGGAATAACTAAAACACTAAAAAATAATAATATTAACATAGCCTACAAAAACACAGGAAACATAATCAACAAAATAAACCAACCAGAAAAAATATGTCCCACACTTAATAACGGAATATACAAAATCGAATACCCAGACTGTAGTAAAATATACATAGGCCAAACAAAAATGAAATTAAAAGACAGATATCAAGAACACCTCAATGCATACATCATACCTGAAATTTATAACTCAAACTTAGCCACACACGCCATCAAAAACAAACACACATTTCCCACATTAAAAACGTACACCTAATAAAAAAAAGTTCAAAAAGGCCTCAAAATGACAATCTGAGAACAGATAGAAATTTATAAAAATAATATCATTAACGAACAAATACAAATAAAATCAAAAAACGATAAATTATTCAATCTAATAGACAATATTAACCCCAAAACAAACTTTAAAGACTCGCACAGTACAGTGAATCTAAAAATAGAGCATAACGGTACACCAAGGTCAACGGGAAATCCACTCAGCTCGCAGTCTACAACAACCCTGTTCAGTATGCCCGATGATAATGACAAGGCCAGTCATTGAAAGTTAAATCGCATAAATACCAAGTAAGATTCTTGTTTAAGTACATAAGGAAAGTGATAAGTGTATACAAGAAAACAGTGTTGCATAACTAGAAATATATATATATATATATATATATATATATATATATATATATATATATTTGTAGCTTTGCAACACTGTTTTCTTGTATTCACTTATCACTTTCACTATATGTACTTAAACAAGAATCTTCTTGGTATTTATGGGAGTTAACTTTCAAAGATTGGTCGTATCTCCATCATCGGGCATCACTGACCGGGGGTTTTAGTAGACTGCGAGCTGCGTGGAATTCCCGTTGTCACAAGGTGTGGTGTACCGTTATGCTCTATTTTTAGATTCACTGCAGTGTTTGAGTCTTTTAAGTTTGTCTTGAGGTTAATCTTTTCGATTATGTTGAATAATTTATCGTTTTTTGATTTTATTTGTATTTGTTCGTTAATGATATTATTTTTATAAATTTCTATCTG
>JBAIZL010000004.1:1605616-1628116 GCA_036971475.1 Prosapia bicincta | reverse complement strand
ATAAGCAGACAAATCTTGTGTTTTTGGTGTTAAGAACTCGTATTTGTGAGTTAATTTTAAACTTTATAGTATTGTAAAACCTTCATACTCAGAGTTATATTACACTATAAATCACTTTAATTTGGTTGAATTTTTCTGTGGAGTGAAAATAGGTTCGTTATAAACAACAAAATGTTTTATGCAGCTTTGAGGTGATTAATAAGTATGAATAATATCGGAATGATTGTGAATATAGGTAGCAGTGTTAAGGACACAATCTCTGTTGGAGGTAGCATTGTTAAGGACACAATGTCTAATAGATTAAGTATTATTATGGACACAATCTCTGTTAGAGGCAGCATTGTTAGGGACATGATCTCTGTTAGTGATAGCATTGTTAAAGACACAATCTCTGTTAGAGGTAGAATTTTTAAGGCCACAATCTTTGTTACGGCAGCATTGTTAAGGACTGGATCTATGTTAGAGGTAGCATTGTTAGGGACACAATGGCTATTAGATTAAGCATTTTTATGGACACAATCTCTGTTAGAGGTAGTATTGTTTAGGACACAATCTCTGTTACAGGTAGCATTGTTCGGGACACATTCTCTGTTAGAGGTAACATTGCTAACGAAACAATGCCTATTAGATTAGGCAATATTAAGGACATAATCTCTGTAAGAGTTAGAATTGTTAAGGTCACAATCTCGGTTAGTGGTAGCATTGTTAAGGACAGAATCTCTGTTAGAGGAAGCATTGTTAAAGGCACAATGTATATTAGATTGAGCAATATGGAACACACAATTTCTGTTAGTTGTAGCATTGTTAGGGACACAATCTCTGTTAGATGTAGCATTGTTAGGGACACAATCTCTGTTAGAGGTAGCATTGTTAAGCATACAATCTCTGTTAGAGGTAGCATTGATAGGGACACAATATCTGTTAGAGGTAGTCAGGTAGTATTGTTAAGGACATGATCTATGTTAAAGCTAGCATTTTTAGGGACACAATCTCTCTTAGAGGTAGACATTTTTAAGGAAACAATTTCGGTTTATGGCAGCATTGATAAGGGCTAGATCTCTGTTTAGAGGTAGCATTGTTAAGGACACAATGTCTATTTAGATTAAGCATTATTATGAACACAATCTCTGTTAGAAGCAGCATTGTTAAGGGCATGATCTCTGTTGGAGGTAGCATAGTTAGGTGACAATCTCTGTTGGAGGTAGAAATTTTTAAGGACACAATCTCTGTTTACGGCAGCATTGTTAAGGACACACTCTCTTTTAGAGGTAATTTTGTTAAGGACACAATCTCTGTTAGAGGTACCATTGTTAAGAAAACAACCTCTTTTGGAGGTGGCATGTTAGGCACACAGTATCTGTTAGAGTTAGCATGTTAAGGATACAATGTCTATTAGCTTAAGCATTATTAAGGATACAATATCTGTTAGAGAAAGCATTGTTAAGGACACAGCCTCTGTTAGAGGTAGCATTGTTAAGGACACAATCTCTGTTAGATGTAGCATTGTTAAGGACACAATTTCCGTTATAGGTAGTTTTGTTAAGGATACAACATCATTTAGAGGTAACAATTTAAGGACACAATGTCTGTTAGAGGTAGCATTGTTAAGGACAGAATCTCTGTTAGAGGTGGCATTTGTTAAAGACACAATCTCTATTAGAAGTAGCATTGTTAAGGATACAATCTCTGTTAAATGTAGCATTGTTAAGGATACAATCTCTGTTAGAGGTGGCATTGTTAAGGATACAATCTATGGTAGAGGTAGCATTGCTAAGGACAATATCTCTGTTAGAGATAGCCTTGTTAAGAACACAATCTCTGTTAGATGTAGCATTGTTAAGGACACAATTTTTGTTAGAGGTAGTTTTGTTAAGAACACAATGTTTAATAGATTAAGCATTATTAAGGGCACAATCTGTTATAGGTAGCATTGTTAAAAAAACAGACTTATTCTTAAACTTAGCCTATAAGTGATTCCAAACATGCCTTAGAACATATTTAATACTCATAGACACAACATGATTATGTTTCAATAAAAGACTATGAATATCTTCAAATAGGATATTTATTCAATATATAGAAACATTATTTATTTATCTATATAAGGCATTTTTAAGGTAAACCTTATTTAAACATATTTTGGACTACGTAACGGATATAGTTCATATTAAATTTCTTATTTATTTATCTATATAAGGCATTTTAAAGGTAAACCCTATTTAAACATATTTTGGACTACGTAACGGATATAGTTCATATTAAATTTCTTATTTATTTATCTATATAAGGCATTTTTAAGGTAAACCCTATTTAAACATATTTTGGACTACGTAACGGATATAGTTCATATTAAGTTTCTTATTTATTTATCTATATAAGGCATTTTTAAGGTAAACCCTATTTAAACATATTTTGGACTACGTAACGGATATAGTTCATATTAAATTTCTTATTTATTTATCTATATAAGGCATTTTTAAGGTAAACCCCATTTGAACATATTTTGGACTACGTAACGGATATAGTTCATATTAAATTTCTTATTTATTTATCTATATAAGGCATTTTTAAGGTAAACCCTATTTAAACATATTTTGGACTACGTAACGGATATAGTTCATATTAAATTTCTTATTTATTTATCTATATAAGGCATTTTTAAGGTAAACCTTATTTAAACATATTTTGGACTACGTAACGGATATAGTTCATATTAAATTTCTTATTTATTTATCTATATAAGGCATTTTTAAGGTAAACCTTATTTAAACATGTTTTGGACTACGTAACGGATATAGTTCATATTAAATTTCTTATTTATTTATCTATATAAGGCATTTTTAAGGTAAACCTTATTTAAACATATTTTGGACTACGTAACGGATATAGTTCATATTAAATTTCTTATTTATTTATCTATATAAGGCATTTTTAGGGTAAACCTTATTTAAACATATTTTGGGCTACGTAACGGATATAGTTCATATTAAATTTCTTATTTATTTATCTATATAAGGCATTTTTAAGGTAAACCTTATTTAAACATATTTTGGACTACGTAACGGATATAGTTCATATTAAATTTCTTATTTATTTATCTATATAAGGCATTTTTAAGGTAAACCTTATTTAAACATATTTTGGACTACGTAACGGATATAGTTCATATTAAATTTCTTATTTATTTATCTATATAAGGCATTTTTAAGGTAAACCTTATTTATACATATTTTGGACTACGTAACGGATATAGTTCATATTAAATTTCTTATTTATTTATCTATATAAGGCATTTTTAAGGTAAACCCTATTTAAACATATTTTGGACTACGTAACGGATATAGTTCATATTAAATTTCTTATTTATTTTTAGAAACTTATTTAATAAACGTGAAATAGTGAGAAACATAATCATTATTAAAAAAAAGAATTAAAGCTGGGTCAGATACTGATTCGGCTACTTCCTTGTACGTCCTCTTGAGAGTGTATCTGATAACTGAATTTAAATCATTTTAGGCCACTTTATTTACTTTCTTAAACTGGATGCTGTTGTTTCGGCATCTTCCGTTCACCCTGCATGTTAATGATGAATTCACTCCATTCTTTTGAGTTTTCTAAAGTATATAACACGACTGTCTTTCCCGACGGTCATTCTGAGAGTGTACACACGATTCGTTTTTAAAATCAGCATATTTCTTCTCTTCCCTTTCTAACCAATATTAGTTTGGTTCCTATGGCAATAACTGGTTGCATTTAGGCCTATAGGCTATTTATACAAAATATAATTTCGTTGAATTACTTTGATCAATTTTCTCTTCATTCTCAGCCAAATGTTACTTTTATATTGTTTCCACTTAGTTTCTTTTACTTAAGCGTCCTGGTATTTCGTTTACGCTTGGGTCGGTCATCTTGCCACATCTTTACAAACCGCTCTCGCGTCTGTATACATTCAAATTGGCTTTAAGGCCCTGCTGTGAGACTATGTCTACTACAAAGATGAGACCTCGTGAACGAGGCTAGCTCTTAGTCTAACTTTATGCCTAACATTTCTTAACATTTTAACTTTTACATCTATTTATTTGGCCTAAATATGAATTTCTTGTTTGTTCAATATACTTCGTTATTTATTGAAAATAATTTAGTTAAATTAATATTTTTTGAATTTATTTAACATGGGCTTTTTTGATAATTACCATCTTTCTTGCAATGGTCATTTTGGCCGTTGTAAGTTCCCACCATATTTGTAGCCTTCATCCGGTTTTTATTGAAAATTAACCTTTCTGAAAATATTAAAGCCGTATAGTTGTAGCAATAACTTGTAAACATAAAATTTAAAACTATATCTTTTTTCATGATCAATTTTACTTTTTCACATATTTATTTCATTTTTGCTCCTATCAAAAGAGTTATATAAATTTCAAATGTTGTAAGAAAAATATTAAAAAACAAGTAAAAAAAGACTCAAAATTTTTTCTTGTCAATTCTTCCTTAGGTCAGTAAAAAAAAGTGTTTAAGCTACTTCTTACTAAATAATTACAATTAATATAATTAATGTAGCATAGCCTATGGGTTAATAAAGCTGTTCTACTAGATAACCTATAACATGAAATCAGCTGTTTTATGAAATCATGCTATCACTTATTTTAAGATAAATGGGACGAATTACCTATATTGCATACCTTGCCCCTTTTCTGAAAAGTTCTTCTCCCATATAACACTTAAGGTAATTAATTAAATTAATGATTTAAAATTTGAAAACAATGTAATAAAATTAATTGTCGTTCAGTACAATTTAAAAAAATGTACGGATAAGAATTATTTTATTAAGTGTTGCAAATTTGAACACCACACACACACACACACACACACACACACACACACAGAGAGAGAGAGAGAGAGAGAGATAAATATCGCAATATGTATTCTTGTGTATTAATAAAGAACATAAGTCAAAATACAAATACAAGAATTATAATTGAATTTACAATTAAGTTATAATTGTAAATTCAACTATAATTCTTGTATTTGTATTTTGACTTATGTTCTTTATATATATATATATATATATATATATATATATATATATATATATATATATATATATATATATATATGGTATATACAGAGAGTAGGAAATGATAGAATGAATTGAATGAGGGTCGTTTTTCTCACTTTTTCATACTAGACATAATAGAGCATGTAATAGAATGCAGCAAACGTTTTAGACTGAAAGCTTTGTATTATTTAATTATTATGACAAATAGGTACCTTGTGTAATATATTTTAAGTCAATAATCAATCATTACTAGTTATTCTTCGGAATGTATATATATATATTTTTTTTTTTTCTAGGCCTATATCTTATTTCAGTGAAAACTATTTAGTTGATTCAACTCTCTAATTTAATACTAAATTACTATTAAACATAAAAAAATCTTTGTTAAAAATAACGATTCTACATAAATCTATTATTATAAACATTATATTTATCATACGCGTTTCAATGTCCTATTAGGCGTAGATGCCCAAGTGCTTACAATTGTGAGTTTTTGTTAAACCCTTAATAATTCCTTTACTTTCTGGGACAAATATTATTTATGGCATGAATAAGCACTATTGGGGAAAGTGTAAGGGTTTTTTCCTGTATTTGTGTAAGTGTAAAAACAATAAAATTCATGTTAAAAACGAAACCAAATTATACAACATAGTTATCTATGGATAATAAAAGCTCCATTACGTTTGTACAGAACTTACCAAAGTAAACGCGTCTATTTGTGTTTACTATTTACCTCAGTGATCGTTCCATTGCATGCCATTAAGTCGTGTCACCAAGTATCCTTTCTGGAATGTTGTCGTGAATTTGTAATATAAAAGGTTTTCACACGTAATTATCTCAATATTGGAATACATGTAAATGTATTTACATTACAAATATGTACATGCGATGAAAATTGGAAAATTTGTGTAATATTTCCTTATGTTTTAGTAATTTTACTGCAACCCTCGGTATTTTGACAATTGGTATTGCTTTAATTTATTTTTTACACCTCAACTAAATATATTCACAAATTATCATTCTTTATACGTTTATAAGACCTACCGAGTCAATTGTTTTTCTTAATATCTGTATCTTACGATCGGGCCTAGGCAGATTTATCCGTGTATACAAAACGTTTTAAGGAAGACAGTTTACATTAAACCTCTCGTTTGTATTTTCAAAAGAGATTGTAAATATTACACTTTAAATAATTTTGCTTTCAATTCTTCACGCAAAAATGTTGCATTCAATTCTTCACGCAAAAACGTTGTATTCAAGTCTTCACGCAAAAATGTTGCTTTCAATTCTTTACGCAAAAATGTTGCATTCAATTCTTCACGCTTCATGAAAAATGCAGAAAGTTCACGTCTTTTACAAATGGTTATGACAAGGCTAGGTTAATGCACGCTGGATTTGTATATTTACTGATTTGTATCTATCGAAAAATATAAAATTAAAAACCTATCTTGGCAATCACTTGAAATTACATGGCTTTGTTAACACATATTAAAACTTTACACGGGTTTACTCTTATAAAATATTTAAGTTTTGACAATACAAAATATTGTATCCGTTTAGTAAACGGAACAGAGGTACTAATAAGACATATTCCGAAGTTATTAAATTTAGAAAATTAAATGATTAAAAGTTTAACACGAAAATAATAATAATTGCAGGGCCATGGTGACCTATCTCCAGGGTGGCTAGTGAAAGAAGCTCTACACGCATTTACTCCCGGCCCCATAAACTTCACCCTTATACATTTAGAAAACGCTTTTCATTGGTTTACGGGGTATCATCGGGTCCCTTCAGCTAGCCTTGTCATTAAACATTCTTAGAAACAAAAAATTCTTTTAAACTAGGCCGATTTTTACATTAGCAAAAATAACAAATATTTATGCAATAGTCTGAATTGTAGCAAAAATTATTCAGCTTGTCACATTACGAGCAATGGTATTTTTAACTCGTTTAATGTTAGGAAAAGATTGTGGATATAGGTAGGAATAAGGGAGGGGCATTAAACCCCTCATAGGAGATTTGTTAAGGTATATAATTTAAGTAGGGTCGCCGTTATGGAGAGTAACTCTTTAATTTATTACTAAATTACTATTAAAGACGGTTTAAATGGTAATAATTAATAGCATTTATCCAGTTTTATTAACATTACAGTAAAGTATAGGATGTTACAAAAAGAGTGCCGGGACTTTGAATGAACGATATTGAAAGAATGTTGAAGATAAATAGGCGATTTGAACATCAATCTGAAGTTGCAATAAGTAAGTTTTGTTTACCGTGTTTGGCAGTTTCTTGTTTATTGATATAGATGATAGTCCCAAGTTTCTTTAAACGTTTCTCTTCTCAGACGAATCTACCTTCCACAGTATTAGTCTAGTTAATCGTAGCAATTGTCGGATACGGAGTTCAGAACAACTAAACTTTATGCAGGAACACGTGCGCGATTCGCTAAAAATGACCTTGTGGGATGTATTATTGTGTAACTAAGCGATAGGCCCTTTATTTCTCACTGATTACACAATTAATTGGATAATTTTTCTTGATAAGATAAAACAATCTTTGTTACCTCAAATCGAAGACATTGGATAACATAACAGGGTATGCGACAAACTTTGTTCTTTTCTCTTCAATTTGACATTTAAATCGTTTAGTTATCTTGAGCAGTCTTTCTTGACCGCTCGTTCAAAATCCTGGCATTCTTTTTGGAACACTCTGTACAAGTGCAAAAATTATAAAACTTGTTTAACCAATGAAAATAAAGTAAACGTAAACTAAATATACAACACTGTTCTTTGTGGATAATATAAAATTCTATTACACCAGGATTTTCTAGATCAATTGATATTTTTGCTTATTATTTACCTCAGCAAACGTTCCATTGCATGCCATTAAAAACCTATTAACAAGTTTCCTTTCAGCGGCTATGTTTTCGATTGAATATTGTCGAGTCATTGTGTTATAAAATGTTTTATACGTGACGATGTCAATATTGGAATACAATATTTTAATGTATTGAAATCGAGCGTTAACTTAAAATAATTACTTTATAATTGTTTCATTTTGGCTTCGTATGTTTAATGATTGAAACTGAATGTATATTTTATAAACTTCTTTTATCTCTAACAGTCGCTCAGTATATGTATTATCGTCTACAAAGGTTAGAAAAGGGTTGTGAATACAGGAGGCATTAAGGTAGGGCTATAAATCCCTTGGGACAGGATAAGGGAGGTATTTTGACATCGCGGTCGCGTAGTTAAGTATACCTACTCTCAATATGCGCCATAAAAATCCCTTCTCTATACACTATATTGTAAGAAGAATATTAAAGGATATTTATGCAAATGCACAGAATTAAAGAAAGGATCTTCCGGTGCTCTAAGGGGAAAATCATTGCACCATGTAGGCAGGGCCCATGTCTTGAATTTATTTATTGTTCAATATTAGCCCCAAATATTGTTACACATCATCTAATACAAATAAATTCCTGTAGAGGTTGTTACATTGACCATAGCAGAACCTTCTGTCGTTCTCTTATGTCTATGCTTGCAGTTCTTTATTTATTCTGATACTGTCTGTACTTATATCTTTTAATTATTAAATATCTGATATACATTTTTGGTATTTTTTAATTACTTCTATTAGCTCATACTCCCCTTATATTAATCTTGTAAAAAATTTCAATCGGTAATAAAATACGTTTTTATTCTTCCAATAACGTTCAAATACATTTTTTTAAAACCATTAGTGGGTGACAAAGCTAGTAAAGTTCTTCGTCTATTTATGCAATAATTAAATTTTAAAGTTTATGTTTCGGTTAGATTCGAACTAAACGACTCCGTGTTTGATATCCACTACTTTCCCATAGCTAAAAATCTATTACTTAAGATGTAAATAAATATATAAGAGGAAGTTTCTTTGCAATAACGAAGAAATACAAGAGATAGATAGAATGAGAAGTTATAGACCACCATCAGATTTATAAATTAATTAGAAGCGAAAAACAGAAAGCAAATAAATAGTAACAAACGAAAATAGTAGTACAAAACCAAATACTGTGTAGAAAGGAAGATGGAATACTACAAGGAAATTCGCTTTATACTTAATGTTGTGATTCTCTCATATGTATATACATATTTATATTAACTGTAAATATTTAATACAAAGTAACTAAAATAAAAGTTTTCTTTCTTGAACTAAGATCTAAATTACTTAAAGAATTTTTTAAATTACTTGCTTTTTTCGTCAGTTTTATGTCATTGAAATGATGTTACTAGTAAAATAGTGGCAGCTGTGGGAATACCGGAGGCCTTAATGTTTTAAAAACATGTAAATAGTTCAATGTTCCTTTCTTGTGAATTATAAAACTACGCTTTATTGTTATATAATAATTATTATATTACATTAATATGCCATATATTAAAAACACAAAACTGATATAAAGCAAAATGCAAAGTAAACCATTTATTAATACAAGTTTTTATTTTTAAAGCTAAATATTAAAATGTGTTGAATAATTCTTATTTATTTATAACACTCGTAATTGAATACACTCTAGTAACTGGGCCTCATTAATAAACATAGCTAAAGTAACTAATAATAAATAGGAATAATAAAACATTCCTTTATCAAATCTTAATGCTAATTTGTATTTTAGAAATTCATGTAATTCATGAGTTTTGCTGAAAATGGATTTACGCTTTCTACATACTTCTCTCGGGTGTATTAACTAAAATCCATCTTTCATTTTTCTAAGAACCACGCCGAAACAGTTTCCTAGATCTTCTTCGAGTAACGTTGGATAAGGTTTACAAAAAGTGAAGATTAATACATGAAATCGTAATATTTAAACAACAATCACCCATGATATTAATATTTAAACAACTTTGATGTATGTTTCGCTATTACGGTTAGCATCATCAGAAGGTTACAGATATACTGAGTATATTGTTCGGCCTAACCAGTTTAGGTACTGGTAGATTTAAATACATTTTATACACTTATGTACGGAGTATATTTGTTACCATCTAATTGTGCTAACAGTAATAGCGAAATGTACAAAAAGGTTTTTAAATGTTTGTAGTAAAAGCTGTTGTTTATTTATTATAATACGCTACTGTGCTTTGTATAGACGTTTGTACATGAGATGGTTTTGGTACTTATTGAACGATAGCCATTAATGAAATCTCAAACTAGGCGTAAGAAATCGTGTATACGACAAATGGATTGTAAGAGATTCAAATTTGTATTTGGTATTAAAGGGGGAAAATCTGTGACTGAGGGTTATATATTTTTTTTTCTGAACTAAGTGAAAAAGTGTATAAAATTAATTTGAAGATGTCAGTTAGGGCTGCATGACAACAGAATGTGGCAATATGAACAAAATCAGCAGAAGCTTAGAACATGGACGATTAATATTCGAGATCAATCTTTTAATTTAATCAGACAGGGGAACGAATTAATTGCGATTTTTGTTTTGCTTGTTCTTTTATGGTTACTGAGCTATATGAAGGTTTTGGAAACACTTGTGGGGAATAGACTGGATAGGAGAGGCATTAAACTCTCAGGGCTGGTGTATGAGGGACGACAATGACTTGCTGAGATAGAACTTTTTAAAATTGTGTTTAGAGCGTTCTAAACAACCTTGAAGAGTGAAGGATGAAGAAGACTAAGTAGAGGATGCGAAGCGACCCTAGTACTAATAGTAATACAGACAATAACGCCACTGCGTAAGTTATAAACTTCAAACTGTATTGTCTATAACTTTAAAACGGTGCCATTACTATAGACAGATCCAAAGACAGGTTTAAAATTACTGAAAATAAGGGGAAGCGGGTGACAATACGATATTGGCCTACATACTATTTGGAGACTTCATATCGGTTCTGACAGTCAAGATAAGTGTAAATTTTATATTTGTGCTTCAGAATAAAAGGAAGAATAAATTTTTCTTCTTGAGTATAAATTACTTGAGAATGTTTCTACGATGCGTGCCAAAATAAACCGTACTGAAACTGTAGTTACCTTCTCGATCCACTGTGCCGACTTTTGATTGTTGCCGCCCATTCATATTGACGTATTTCATTTGAGGTTAGTTTTTGGTGCTAACTACGTCATAGGGTATTTTTTTCGCTCATTTGAAATTAGACGTGCATTTGGGACAAATTTGTCCCACACTGTATTACGTTTTCAGAAAAATTTTCATAAAGACCCGCCTAGCAACGCTATGAATTTTAGAGTTATTGAAACATTTTGAGGATCAGGTAGTATTTTTACACATCGGAAGGGCTTATTAGGTCACTTAAATACTGCCTGTACAATCGAAAACCACGGAAGTGTTACAGTCGACGATAACAAGCCTAAACCGAACATCGTTGTAACTGAATCCAAGGAATACGTCGGTGGGAGGAATGTTCAAGAACATTTGGGATTTTCCCTACAAGATTCAAACTGTGTGTACCATATAAAAAAATTACCAGAATTCAGTACTGCGCTTCAATGCTAGCAGTGTACTATGGAAAACCTGAGTTTTAGAGTGATGTCCGTTTTTCATGTGCATGCTATTTGATTCAACGTGTTTATACCTGATTGTGTTTGTAAAATTATGTCAGTAACAACTTATTTATACCTGTTTGTGTTTGTAAAATTATGTCAGTAACAACTTATTTATACCTGTTTGTGTTTGTAAAATTATGTCAGTAACAACTTAATTATACCTGTTTGTGTTTGTAAAATTATGTCAGTAACAACTTATTTATACCTGTTTGTGTTTGTAAAATTATGTCAGTAACAACTTATTTATACCTGTTTGTGTTTGTAAAATTATGTCAGTAACAACTTAATTATACCTGTTTGTGTTTGTAAAATTATGTCAGTAACAACTTATTTATACCTGTTTGTGTTTGTAAAATTATGTCAGTAACAACTTATTTATACCTGTTTGTGTTTGTAAAATTATGTCAGTAACAACTTATTTATACCTGTTTGTGTTTGTAAAATTATGTCAGTAACAACTTATTTATACCTGTTTGTGTTTGTAAAATTATGTCAGTAACAACTTATTTATACCTGTTTGTGTTTGTAAAATTATGTCAGTAACAACTTATTTATACCTGTTTGTGTTTGTAAAATTATGTCAGTAAAATAAATTGTAATAAAATAAATTCTTACAGCTGTTAAGGTACTGTTTATTTTGGCGCACTCGGCATTAAATTGGAAGGATATAATAATCTATTTAAAAATATTCTCTTAAAATAAATACCCATATAAATAACCGGGTTGCAAATAAAATATCATCACGTTTGCAGAGCAAGCTTGGACTACGTGAGCAACTAATAATAACTAAGCTTTAGTTAGTTAGCGAAGTTACTTCTTATAAACTCAACGAAGTGTAAATATAGTTTACTTAAGATTAAAATTTCACAAAACATTTTACCGCCAAGACAGACTGGCAGACCAGTGATGGCTGTTTAATGAATAATTTTAAAACTCTTCGGTAAAATAATGCTGAAAGCTTTTTCTAGTTTCCCCATAACTTTCCTAGTTTTATTTTGTACACCCTAGTTAAACAGGGTAATGTAAAACTATAAGTTACCATTTTGTTATACTCTACAGAGTATAAACTCTTTGAATCTTTCATTAAAACAAGTAATATAAACATTTTTAAAAAAAAGTCAATTCCTACTAAACAAACAGAGAAAAATTTTATTTTAGCTTCTTTTATTTTACAATTGCAATTAATATAAATATCTGTCAGAATAACAATATTAAGGGGTAATATAGGAAGCGATTTTCCTTACAATTTTCCATTTTGCTTTCTATGTACGCGTTGGACTATTATTTGGGTTTGTTACTATCGATACACTTTCTTTTTTCTTTGCTTTGTGTTGTAGTTTCTTTCGCTTGCAGATCCCATTGTCCGTTTTCTAAGCCATATTTGATACCGTTAATGCAGTTAGTTTATTTTGTTCTTTTCATTCATTTCTATTCCTTGAGCATTATTTATGATATTGTCTGATAACCATGGGAACAATTTAAAGTTGTACAATGGAGGTTTAGACGATAACTAGATGGGCCCAAAGACAAATATATATATATATCTTTGAGAAGTACATCCCTGCCTATGAGAAAGTTGGTTGAGTTCAAAAACGCTAGACTTTGAACATGAAGTTCTACCTAGACTCCCAAATTTTATAATTAAAAATTCGAAAAAACTTATTTAACATAAATTGTCATCCACTATAGGTTCAAAAAATGTATTTGAACTTGATTGGATGAATAAAAACGTATTTTAATAACGATTGAAAAATTCGTACAAGATATTTATCAGTAGAGTGCCAGCTAACAGAAGGAATTGAAAACATAAATTAATAATATTTTTAAACAAAATATCTGCTAAGAGAATTGTAATAATTCAACTGATAATTTTGTATTCTTTCCACTAATTCACGACACATAAATTAATGCAATGTTTGGCGTAAAATTGTGCAAACCTTATGTAAAATAAACAGAGGACGTTTGAGCTTGAGAGGTTCAGTGGTGAACTTTTCATTTGAGGTTGGATGGAGACCGAACCTAGCCACAGAAGCGGGATTATGTCTGACGCATGTATCTTCCCCCTCAGCAGAGGGTGTTACACTACTGGAACAAGCTGTACCACGTCCTCACAATCAGGGTTATGGCTGGGTCTTCTAATTTCTTGAACACTTTTATTATAGACTATAACTCATTACAATTATTAATTCACGCACAATTTGATAAGATAAATGTACGTTATCATCAATCATTCGCTTGTATTGTTGGTGAAATAGTTTGTTAGACAATCGAAACAGTACAATTTCATAAACGATAACTTTAATTAAAAGCTATTTAGTACAAATGGTTTTCAATAAATCTACCCAAGTCATACTTTGGTAATAAACTAGTTTAGACAAAGCTATAGCTTTTACAGAGTGTAGTACTCAATTACCTTTATTTTCAAAACCGCTTGTAGAGTCTGCAGATTGACTTTGTTCTTACAGTTTGACGGTGTTTAGCATGATGACTTGCGGATTCAAAGTGAAGAGACAGAGATGCTTTGAGTAAATTTATTACCTTCCACTCTTAATTGTAATACTCGTATTAAATTAGCACAGAATATTGTTGCAACTATATGAACTCCAACACTACTGATATCGCACGATATTGACGTGAAATATTGTATATCTGAATGCACTACAATAAATATCATTCGATCAAGAGCTTTTCTCGATCAACTACTATCAGCTATTATTGTGTTAAAAATACTAAATTAAATTTAGCTAATGGTTACACGTTATCCATTGACCCGAGATGACGTTTGGCGGGTCAGGTAGTACTTACACATACACACACACACACACACACACACACACACACACACACACACACACACACACACACACACACACACACACACACACACACACACACACACACACACACGCACGCACACACACACACACACACACACACACGCACACGAACACGAACACGCACATGCACACGCACACGCAAACGCACACGCACACGTACACGCACACGCACACGCACTCACACACACACATACACACACACACACACACACACACACACACACACACACACACACACACATATATATATATATATATATATATATATATATATATATATATAAATATGTAAATATATATTTATTTATATATATAGGCATTGTATATATATATATATAAATATATATATATATATATATATATATATATATATATATATATATATGAAAACAAATAAATCAAAAGATCTTTTTTGTATTTATATTTCTCTTATTTTTTATTGATACACAAGAATACATTTTTATTATATATATATATAGGTTTAAAACATCTGGCAGCCGGGTTGTATAAGTCAGCCAAGAGATGTTAGTATTTTCTTCTAATTATAAGATAAAAGTAGTGTGGAACTTTTAATACTTTAAAAGACGGTTAAAAGTAAAACTTTGCTATCTTCTGCTTCAGAAATGACGTCACACAAAATAATAACAATGGGTTAGTTGTGAGCACAATATGAAGGTTAAGGTTTTGATGTATTTTTTTAATATTTTAAGTTGAGTCATCCTCTTGGCCCCAAAAAAGCATGAATAAATGTCTAGGAGAGTTAGTATTTTTCAGGTAGTCACTTTTTCAAAAGTGATTATAATATATTTATAACATTATTATAATGCCTATTTAAACAAGAGTTGTAATATATTTTTGAAGGAAATAAGCTAGTAAGTATTTTATTCATTACCGTCTGTTAGTTCGTAGTCACGTTATATATATATATATATATATATATATATATATATATATATATACATCACTATAATATAATGAAAGGAACACAAATCTTACTTGATATATATGCGATTTAACTTTCGATGACTAATTACGTGTCTTCATTATCGAGCATCAACTGAGACTAAGCACCTCTGTATATTGCCAGGTGTGTGGAATTTCCGTAGTCACGTGGTATACCGGTAGTGTTCTATTTAAGGATTCACTGCACTGTGAAACATAGTTTAACAATTGATCGTTTTTTAATTTTATTTGTATTTGTTCGTTCATGATATTGTGTTTGTGTTTTATAAATTTGTAGCTGTCACCATAATGTACTACTGTGTATGTACTACCTGACAAACGTCATCTCGGGTCAATGGATAACGTGTAACCATTAGCTAAATTTAATTTAGTATTTTTAACACAATAATAGCTGAACTAATAGTAGTTGATCGAGAAAAGCTCTTGATCAACGTAGCGTGGGTGTGACACGACTACGGATTTAAACAGGTAGAGTATCAAAATATTGATCAAAATAATAACAAACATAAAAGAACACGCAATAACAAAATATTTAATCATCAAAATTATAAAATAGTTGAGTGATGTTAGTATTTATGCTAATAGTTGTACTATGAGATCTATCTACTGTAAGTTCCAGGATTCTTAACCGTAAAGCACTGTTTAAATAGACTTGTATCCAAATGAGAAACACTTTTTGGTATTTAAGTACTTGTTAATAAGCAACAATTTCATCATGTGTTGTCCACGCACTGCCATTGTGCAATATGACAATATATCTGCCGCCGGGTAGTAGTAGGGAGCCTTATCCATACTCCCATCGTACGTAGTCCTACTGTATTCCCGGTCTGGCACACCTATCTTCCTTTAACAGTGTAAAGAATAATACGAGGCAATGCATTCCTAATACGTTGCCCCAATCTCTATCCTGACCTGGTCAGTTGATCTCTCTTTACGTGACGGGTAGTGGACTTCCCTCATATGATGCCATAAGTTGGCCACCGACGTCTCCTCTCAAGCCAGTAATGTTTAAGCTGTACTTGCGCAGATGTTTAACATGAATAAATTATCCATCTTGGTTTCGTAGCATTATCATTCCACTGGCAATGTGTTCCCCTTCGATTATATTTGAAAATCTTTTCTAAAAATGTATTTAGAACACTTGTGGAAAATTTTGGTTATGACACTGGTCTAATTTAATTTTATTACAATGAAAATATTGGAAAGAACCCCAATACCACAAAAATAATAAAAATAACAAATAAAACAAGTTACTTAAGATTAAACCCATATGTACATTTCGATGAACATGTCATCATTATCAGATGGTCTATTACATAATTACAATCTAGCAAACAAGTAGTTACAAGCTATAGTGATTTACAAACATCGAAATGTACATAGGGGTTTAATCTCAAATAACTTAGTTTATTTGTTATTTTTGAATATTTTTGTGGTATTGGGGTTCTTTCCAATATTTCCATTGTAATATATTGTACCACTCTGCTCTTGATATTGTATAATTTAATTTTATTTACTTTATTTTCTCCTTTTCAAATTTGCATGAAATATTTGTATTAAACCAAATTGTTCTTGTTCATGAAACATTAATCTGGAGTTTGAATACAATTAATTTTGTGTTTTCATTAAAGGTTTTATTACCACAACAAAAGGACAGTTCTTTTATGAGCTTTTAATTTTTAACTTCAATAACATAATGTAAAGAGCCTTTTGTTTTTGCCCCTTGTCTTATAAACATATACAATAGCTTCGCCCGAAATTTTATTTCTTTTACGCTGAGTGCGATGACACACTTGAAATTATTACGTTCGTTTTTTTTTCTTACTAAAGGCGCCTTTTTATGATTTGTTTTCAGCTGTAATAAAAAAACACACCTGACAATAACGTTGTATTCACCAAGATGTAATGTCTGCTCTTTTTACTACCATAAACATAATTGCGGGGTTTATTTTAATGAAATGAAACTAAAAAATAAAAATGTTTAAAAGTCATAAATGTTAGACTAAGGAAGAGATTTGCATTTATGAATAACGGTGTACAGCAAAATGTTTACATGTAGATTTTATTTATCCAATCATAACGGAAAACTCTTTCTAAAAAATCAATAAAGTATATAAAATATCTAGACTGTTAAAATATATAATTTAAAATAGAAATGGTAAAGAAAAGAATTTTAAACAATATAAAAATTATGATGAAAATTATGACTGCGTTTACTATGTATCGTCGCCTTGTAATAGGTATTGTAGTGCGAGTAAAATTAAAATAATAAATAAATAAAATATATTTATTTAATACCTGGTAATACCTAATAATTTATATAGCCTAATGACAGATCACAGAGAATTTTGCTTTTTTAAAACACTCAACGTATCGAATTTCTTTCCGAAATTCCTTTCCAAGAACTCAATTTTAATAATTTATTTTTTCTACTATTTGTAAAACACATAACATTATATAAGAGATAATTAAAATAAAAAAATATAAAACTCTTAATAAATATTTTTTTATCACAATAAAACACATCTATTATTAATAACAGAGAAACCATTAAACATTTTTTTAAATCACACAATTATTTTAATATATATATAGGTCTACATGAGCTTTAGTGACCAAAATATATTATTAATAATTATTAAGAGATTTATAATTTGTCGATTTTTATTATGTTAATGGTAAGTTATGTTGTATAATTGTTTAATTAAAATTGAGTTCTTGAAAAGGAATTTCGGAGAGAAATTCGAAACGTTGAGTGTTTTAAAAAGTGCAAAATTATCTGTGATCTAGGATTAGCCTATATATAAAAATAAATAAAATAAATAAATAAATAAAATTATTAGACGTTCCGTTGAATATGGTTGCCACACTTTGTTGTAACATATGTTTAAGTAATATGCGATTAAACCCGTCTACTGCTGTGTTACTCCTACATGTCTATTAACGTCTTTCAGATTCATGCTATCATTTACTAAATATATTTTACTTTTTCATTGGTTCACGTTGCATTTACGCACAGTAAGATACCAGAGCAAGCAGGTTAGGAAAACTTTAATTCTACTTGCTAATTATATAATAATAATATTAAACATATTATTATTATTATTTTTCTCGCCTTTGATTCAAAGAATAATTACCGTATTTGATATTTCACTCAAACTCTGAGATATCGGTGGTAAATCATTGCAAGCGAGAAGAACACAACCCTAGCAGCTTTATAAAATACACAAGTTGTGTTGTTACAAGGCCACAAATACATTTAGGTCTATATTTAAGAAATATAGCAGGTTTATAATTACGTAACTCCTTAATAATAAATTCAAAATTATCAGCACCTCGGTCTCATCACTGCAAAATGTTCTAGTTTCCGCTTTGGGACAGCGAATGGTTTTACTGTGTCGACTCTTACTTCTTAGCTTCTTCTTTCGCGAATGTTTCTTCCGCTCGCCCTTTGACTCTCACAATGGTTGGCGTTTACTGGACTGGCTCCACTGGCTGGAGTGCGATAATATGTCCGATGCTGACTGCAGGATCAAATAGAAAAATATTAATAAATAGAAATAATGAAAATACGGATATGTATAGCCCTATAGATAAAAATACACACATACACAAACACACACACACACATAGGGGACAGAGAGGGTATATATATATATATATATATATATATATATATATATATATATATATATATATATATATATATGTGTGTGTGGGGGGGAGAGAGAAAGAGAGAAAACCATCACTTGTTAACCTAATTCATTCCTGATGATGTTGGTACTGTTTACCAACGAAAAGCTTTGGATATAAATTAATAAATATTCTTGTATTTGAATAACCTATGTTGTTTTAAATTATTAAACAAGAAAACGTATTATATATATATATAAGCTGATACGTATTCCTTCACGGATGGAAAAATATGATGAATAGTTACTATCTGGAGTACATCCGTTCATTCTGCAGTCCATAAATTTGCAGTTCCGACGTTTCGCTAGAATCTCATCCAGCATTGACGAGGTGAACCCAACAACAGTAGAAGAGCGAGTGAAGAGCGCAGATAACTCGGTTCCTATATATAGAGGAATGAAGCCACGCCCATTGACGTCAAAACACACATTGACGTCAATCTACACACACCTGATCCAAACTATTACTCACATTCCTTTGCCTTTGTTCACCTTTCTGCCGATAAAATCTATCGATGACACACTTCCAGACTGCGGGCAAATTCAAAGTATCATCGCGTTTGTTAAGACTCTCTCGCTTCTCTATTTCGATAGCCTCACGAATAATTCTAGTCCTGTAGTTTTCCACTTGAGCAATCTTTCGACAAGACTGGAAATCAATGGTTTGCCCTGTATCGCAGTGGTGCCTGTAGAGAGGCGACGTTTTCAACTTGTTTTAGAAACGTCGAAACTGCGAATTTATGGACTGCAGAATGAACGGATGTACTCCAGATAGTAACTATTCATCATCATCATATATATATATGGGGAAAGAGAGAGAGAAAACCATCATCTGTTGACCTAATGAAATAAAGCTATAGTAAACCTATTGTATAAAAAACACATAACACATAAGAAAAGAAGTTTGAGAATCATTTTATTGGTGTTAATATTGGCCTAAATAAAACTCACTGTAACTTACTGTTTACTAAGGTGAGACTCTGAATAATGTATGTACCCTATTCCACACACATTTCAGTGAAAACATCACTCAAATTTTGAGAGTTTACCTTTCTTTTCACGTTGTTAGAAACCATTATTAGTGCCTTACTTACAGTAATATAACATTGTTCATCAACATTTATGAGTTCCAGTCATGAGTATTTTAGTTATTATTGCATTATATCTCACGCTTAAGTACTCAAACAGTTACTACTATTACGTTAAAAAAACAGTCACTCTTTGAGTTCATAAAGATTTGTTTCAACATTTTTTTCCTCTACTTTGTCAGAGATTTTCATGTCAGCGCACTGCCATAGTTTCTCTAATTTCAACTCGAGCACGTAACTAGTTGCAGCACTCCTTATGCTGTAAAACAATCATATTTATAAGAAACTCAATGCCCTTCTTTTCGCTAAAGGTTTTAACGCTTGGACAGAAATAATACACAGCTTCAGTAACTCATTATAAAACATGTTCGTAAAATGATGCAGAAAGCTTTCTGTTGTCTCCGCGTGTTTTATAAACACATAAAAGCGTTATTCTAAAAGTTTTATTTCTGTACCCTAGTTACAGAGCGTAATGTTAGTTTTCAGGTTAGTGCCTCCAACTCTTTATTTTTCAAAGTCTGAAATTACTGTTTCTGTGATAGCTGTAATATAACCATCTGTCAAACACCTTTATATTGGCATAAAAATTACTGTCTCTTTATACTTACAGGCATACCGTATTCACTGTTTAAGTGTTCAAGTCTTAGTATGAAAAGATAAATTTAATTTCATATTGAAAATTAGTTTTTGTACTTTTAAAGTAAATGCTTTGAAACTCGGTTCAGTGAAATTTAGAAAGACTTGAGCGTATCCTGAAAAAATGGCAAAAATCATTTCAATATTTCAATTGAAAATAATTCATTTTAGGTTACAATGTTAACAAGACTAACAACACTATTTAAACGAGTATTATTATAAAACTAACCAAGTTTTATAAATAGTTTATTAATGTAACAGTTAAGTTTTCTATAGATGTGTTGAATACAAAATCTTACTTTGATTATAGCTTGATATTTTTATAAACAAACACAAAATAAACGTAAACCATGTAACAGCTATTTTCTTAATATTTAAGTTACAGAACAAGCCAAAAGGTTATTAATTTTAATTGATCCATTGATGGAGTTAACGTAACAAATAAATATTTGTATCGAAATATCGATTCAAGTCAAATATTGTAATTTTGATTCATTAAAGAAAAACTTGTTAACAAACTATAGGCTACTTTAAGACTTGATAGAGAGAAATTAATAAGTTATTTGAAAATTGGATTCATTATAACCTAATATAACTATCAAAAGAAGAAATTGAGTGTGGCGTTTTTGTATTACTATTATGCAGGTCACGCCTAACGCACGGATGAAACAGTCTTCAGCAATATTAGTTTCCTTCTACAATGCAGTTGCTATTCTAAATATATTAAATTATATGGTCAATATATGATACATACGTTTCGCATTAAAACCTAAAATTTTAAATATAAAGGAGAATTTGGGTAAAAATTCGACAGAATAGCCGACCCACATCTAGAGTTAATTACCGTAACGCAAACATGGCACCAAGTCTTGAGTGATTGCAATAAATTCGGCTCGGGTGGATATCAATATTCAAACTGTTACGTTACTCATCACTCACCTTGATTGGAGTATCATGTTTGACGTAATGAAATACGGCCTGACTATCATACAGCAACATGGAGGCAGATTTAATCAAATATTGCTAGTGGGGTTGTTTATTGTTCGAATGTTGGTAATCGTGTTCAGTGTTTACGTATTTCGTGTGTTTATTTAGTTGCAAAAAGTTTTTAAATTCTCATTTTTTTTAAAGTTTTTAAACACGTTTTTGAATAAAGAAAGACCTACAAGGTATTAGTTCAATCTTAAATTATAAATTCCTAAATTTTACTAGAATTGTAATATAAAATTTTATTTTTGATAAAATTTCTCAGAACAAGAATACGTAACTATTGATATATTTTACTAATAGAAATAAAATTACTGAATATTTAATAAAGTCTAAACAAAAACCGAAATTACACAACAAAGTTTCTTGTTGATCTGTATTCAAAACCCTCACGAGGAAAGTGACTCCAGTTGGATTCTTCCGTTGTTTTTATTCACCTGCGTTTAGTCAGCTCTGGAGGGTAAATATTTGGAAACATTGTAGCCTATAACACTTTTATCTACAAACAATAGCAAGAGGTATTAATAATAGCATCTTTTAAGAACCAATCTCTCTCTCACTATTAACTTGTTATAATATTTTGTGCATATACAAAATAATGTGATGACGTCATTTGCCAACCAGTAAACGCTCGTGACTATTAAAAACAAATAACACAAACATTAATTTTTTTAATGTAAGTTCCTACTCAG
>JBAIZL010000004.1:1573116-1600616 GCA_036971475.1 Prosapia bicincta | reverse complement strand
CATCTCGTGTCTATTGCTCCTCTGCATTGCCAGAACGTAGCTATGGCTTTTTTGCACTTATCCTCCAAATGCTCACGCCAGAGTAGCTTCCTATTCAGAATAACTCCCAGATATTTAGCACTCTCAACGTAGCTTATTTTGGTATTACTAACTTCCATCATCTCCAGCGATTTAGTTTTATATCGCCTAGTGAAGGTGAGTGCCACAGATTTCTCACCTTGAATGCATAGTGCATTCTCCCTGCACCATGCTTCTGTTACCTTGAGTGCCTCTTGAAGCAGGTATTTGAGGACCTCTTCAAATGGTCCCCTAACATGGATAGCTATGTCATCCGCATATCCTACCACCTTGACACCCATTCCACTGAGTCCTTAGTAGGCAGTCCACGACAAGGCTCCACAGCAAAGGGGATAACACTCCACCCTGCGGGCAGCCCTCCAAGACCATCAAATTTATCGTGCACCCCATCCAGGATGCAGTGGTTATCCGGTTTTCCAAGGAACTCATAATCCAATTTATAATTCCATCAGAAATCCCATGATCCATAGCTGCTCTCTTGATGGCCAGTCTAGAGGAACTATTAAAAGCCCCCTCCACATCAAGAAAAGCCCCAATACATATTCCCTTGTTGTTGATCTGACCCTTAATAAAGTCTACGACCGACAACAGCGCAGTCTCCACTGACCTACCAGTTCGGTAGGCGTGTTGGTCCTGATGAAGCGGATACTGCTTCAAAGGTCCCTCCTTCAAATAGTAGTCCACCATCCTTTCCAATGTCTTTAACAAGAAAGATGTGAGGCTGATAGGTCTGAAGTCCTTTACCTCTGTGTAACCTTTCCTCCCCGGTTTGGGGATAAAGATAACCTTCGTTTTGAGCCACTGCTCAGGCGTGTAACCCAAGGCAACACAGCCTCTGATTAATCCTGTCAGTGGCCCTATTATTTCCTCCAAGCAATTTTGTAGTAGTGCTGGAGTAATGTTATCTAATCCAGGCGCTTTAAAAGGCTCAAAAGACAGAATCGCCTCTCTCACCTTTTGCGCTGAGATCACCTGCCCAGCAATATTCCAGTCCGCCCTTAGCCCAGTATGTCGGAGGTTTTAAGCACCGTCCCCTACCGGTCTAATATCGGGAAAACTTTTCCTCATAAGCAGACGCAGTGTTTCCTCCGGGGTGTCAGTAAAGCTACCATCAGTCTTCTTGACAAACTTAAGCTCTCCGCTCGGTCCACTTGCTAACATCATAAACAGTCTAGCAGTGTCACTCAGTGTGCTTGTCTCTGAGCACCACTTTTCCCAAGAAGCACGTTTAACCGCTTTAATAAGATTTTTATAGAGACCCTGGCTGTCTTTATATGCCTGCCAGGTCTCCGCCGTTTTCTTCTTCTTTGCCCTATTAATGAGCCTTCTAGTCTCTTTCCGTCTTGCCTCTAACTCGCTGTTCCCCTTAAGCTTACCACGCCCAGTGTTTATCCGCGAGAGAGGGCAATTTTCCTCAAACGACGTGGAAATTGCAGTCCTGATGTAGGCCTCAGTATTTTCCAGTTCGTTTGATGTACCATATTTACCACGGAAATCAGACATCCGCCTCCTCACCGAGGACTTAAAACCTTCCCAGTTTGTCCTTCTCGGGTTCCTAAACCACACCACATGGGGAACAACTTCCCTCATCGTAGCAGTTTCAAGTCTGTAGCTCGTCAATCAAATTTAATTTCTTTATACAATTTTTCGACAAGGAACAGAATGAATATCGGATTATTAAATAGTTCTGAAATAAATCCAAGTCTCAAGCTCATGAAATTTGTTTAAACAATAGAGACAGGAAACCGAGCGAATATTGATTTGTCATCTAATTCTGATCTATGTTTAAAATTTCAGGTATCTAGCTCATTGATAAGTTAGTTTAAAATCGATTGCCAAATTTCACCCGGACAGATAGACTGATAGTCAACCCAACTAGTGGAAACGTGATAACTGGGAAAAATTAGTACTTATTTTACTAAGGAAGGTTTTCCAAACAGACAATGTGTTAGTGATGATGTCGCTAATATCAGTAATATACTCAGAGGAAATTCTTTACTATTGACATCAGTTTAAAATTAAGGATATAGCTTCCCTCGTACAAAATATAAACTAACAAACCATTAAAATAAATAAAAAGTCAAACAACAAAGCAATCTTAAACTATACAACAAATATTATCACAATTCAGGAAATTTATGTTATCAACATTATTTAACTCTAATCATATAATTTAAACACGAACACCATGTTTGAAATTGATTTTTAAAAAAATTCAAAACACTTACTGAGTAGATACGAAAGTCACATATATCTATATAAATATGAATGTAAAATACATCACAAAGTCACAAACATAATATCTAAGACCAAAAGTCTTCAAATAAAAGAAATATTTTGTCTCGTTAAACACTTCCAGTTCTTGTTGGAGTTAAAACGTTTTTCAACTAGCTTACTCACATTTGATAGTTTTATCTTGTTACTTCTTTCATTAGGCATTTTTTTTAATTCACTCTTTATCTTTGTCTTATTTCATTCATAAAGCACTTTAGTTTCATAGTCCATAGGTTAAGTTTTAGTAGCTTTTATAAAATGCTCCTAATAGGATTAAATATATATGATGAATAGTTAATATCTGGAGTACATTCGTTCATTCTACAGTGCATTCTAAATCGCAGTTCCGACAGTTTCGCTAGAATATCATCTAGCATTGGCGAGGTGAACCCAACAATAGTTGACTCGCTCTTCAACTGTTGTTGGGTTCACCTCGTCAATGCTAGATGAGATTCTAGCGAAACGTCGGAACTGCAATTTTATGCAGAATGAACGGATGTACTCCAAATAACAACTATTCATCATATTTTCCCATCCGTGAAGGGATACGTATCAGCATGTATATATGTTTACTTGTATAATAATCAAAACAACTGCGGTGGTATTAAAATACAAGAGTTATTAATTATTTTTTATCAAAGCTTTTCGTTGGTAAACAGTAAACAGTTGAACATCTCAGTTGTTATATATATATGTGTGTGTGTGGGTGTGTGTGTGTGTGTGTGCGTGCGCATGCGCGTGCGCGTGTGCGCGTGTGCGCGTGCGTGTGCGTGTGTATAGGCCTACACTGTATAGTAAAATTTCCAACTACGTACTTTAATAATTTTCATCAGATTCTTTAACAATAATATTATTAATATTGCATAAAAATATCCTAAGATTAATACTATAACATATTTATAAAGTTAAGTTAAATTACTTTATTAAAAATAAATAAGTTCATTTGGTTCGTAAAAAAAACATTTGTTTTTGAAATGGTTAATGTTTTGTTCTTAAAATAAAAATTTATTAAAATACACCACATCAAAATTCCTTTCTCTTAGTCGACGTTTGGAGTAATGAACATCTTTAAAAGTTTAACTGAATTTTTAAAAATAATATATAGGTTTAGACTTAAAATGGATAATATAACAAACAAATCACGAGAGAAAAATGTTTTGTTACATTACATTGTTTGCTTATTTGAACTCAATTAATTTTTATTTTTGAATGAAACCGAAACTTGGGGCCAAAAGGAACTGGTGTAAGGTATATTTGAACCGTCTCGACTGAATTCAAACATTAAAAGCATTCTTGTAATAGTGCCGAATGATTTCAGCTCCATGCTTTTATTTTATTCAATCGCTAAAATCAATTTCAGGGAGAGATACAAATGCGGGAACCTAAAGTGTGTTCCATCAATAGATAACATGTGTTCAAGGTGTCAAGGCGGCTCTCGATCCACAGATGAATCAACTTCCTTGCCTCAGACAGTGACGGCTTAATGCAATGCACTTTACACTCTGAGTGGGGAACTAAATGATTCCTATACAACCTTTTTAGCTACTGTTCATCCGCTACCGCTGGATATAAAAGAATACATATCGACACGACTTGCGATCGATTATCCCACTACAAAGTATTTCCTTTACAAATAATTAAAGATCACAAACCGAAATCTTTGAATAAATAGTTAGACTTTTGAAGGACGTACACGTTAATTTAATATGTATTTTGTAGTTTCAAACTACCCACTGTAATGAAACATAGCCTATAAACTATAAAAGTTATAACCTTTGTAATAAAGATACATTTTCTTTACATTTTACGGCGGTAAATAAAAAAGACAAATAAATACCGAAACAAACTCATCTACACACTTGAATTTGTACTTTAATTGAGAAACTTCGCTTAACTTGATTGTGTGACATACTGAGATTTTTCTTTCCATGCCGGAAAGCGAGCCTTATACCTCTCCCCCGTACAACATTTCCACTATCGCTGCCGGGCTCACGTGCCAGATTGTGATGAGCGGTACCTTACAAAACGTAACCAACCTCTCCTACCGCACAGGGCTTTTTTGCAGTTCTAGAGTAACTAAAAAGATATTTCCAACCCCACCTTAAGGTCTCCACCCAGTGCTTAGTTACTTCCATCCTCTTCTTGGTGGATAGAACTTTGAGAAGAACAGTGCGTCCAATATAACCAGAAGCTTCAAGATATCGTCTCGACTCGTTTTTATATTCTCTTCATGGTATTCACAGCTACGCCAAATTTTCAATTGTCAAGACGATAATGTCGAAAAGTAACCATAAATTGACATTAGTAATAAAATGTGTTTCCTATTTCCTTGTCTCTTACGTATAGTTTATCTAAATTAAAAAAAACAAAAACTTTTATGTAAAGGTCTTAGTACTATTTTAAGATACGGGAATGCGATTTGTTTAAGGTTCTTGTGTTTTGACTTTTCTCTGAGAACATTTGGACTAAAACGTATCTAAAGAATTATAAATCTCTTTGTTGAGTTGAACGTTGGTTAATCAAGGCCGCATACATTAAAGGGGAATGTTGATTATACTTTGATTTAAAGTAGAATAAGAATGGGTTTATGGTAGGTTAGGGATGCGGTGTTGTCAGATCGAACGCTGTGACAGTCAACCCGCCATTGCCAGCGGCTAATACCATCAAGAGTAGCTAGTTAGCAAAATCATTCATTTTCTTACAGATTCCCCCCCAAGTCATATTTTTTATTCTGAATTTAACCTTTTCTATTAGAACTGCCTTCATTATTGAAAAACTGTTTTTTCGTGTAATGAGGCGTGAAGTATCTCTCATAAATACCACTTAATTATTAACCGGAGTTAATTCAGAAATTGAAAAGAGTATGTAATTATTAATATATAACATGCAACAATTATTTAAATACTATCTTATAAAATAAAATGTTCTTCATGCATATAGATTAGAAGTTTGAAGTAATTGTGCAAAGAAAACTTTAGTTTGACAGTAATACGATGACCGTTTCACTTTCACACTCGTAAACAAATTTAATTCATTTACACACAAAAATACGAACTAAATATATACATATTCACTATTAAATATCTACATAAATTTACATAAAATCTGAAATTTATTATATAAATACATAATGGTATTATATAATTAATGGGTAAGCATATGCATAACTAACACACGGATAAACGATAAAAGCGAATGAACTGACTAATAAAAATAAGAGACAATGACCAAAATGCATGGACGTCCAAAGTAGTGGTCTTACATAATAATGTAAACAAATATCCGCTAATCACGGCTATAAATAGATTAGGATGTGACATAAGCATTATCATGGCACAAGAAAATAAGTAAATAGTAATAAACATTTTTTTAAAAGTCAATTCCTACTTAAATCAACAAAGATAATTTTATTTTATTTTTTGTTCATTTTAAAATTACAATTAATATAAATATGTATATACATATGTCCGAATAACAATATTGAGTGTCGAAATAGAAAGCGAATTTCTTTGCAAGTGTTATTTTCATTTGTCACTATTTATACGCTTTCTTTTATTTCGTCGCTTGCATTGTGTTGTAGTTTCTTTTCGCTTTCCTATCGCGTTATCCGTTTGTGAATTAAGGTTCGATAGCGTTAATCAAGTTTTTTTGTTAATTTTGTTGTTTTCGTTTATTATTAATCCTACAGCACTATTTATGATATTGTTTGGTAACCATAGCAACAATTTAAGGTTATAAAATGGAGGTTTTTCATATAGATCTTGCACTAGAGCGCTAGACCTTGAACATGAAGATACTCAGTTTCGACCTTGAAACCGACCTAGACCACCAAATTTTTGTAATTCAATTATTTAACAAAAATTTGAAAAAACTTTATTATATACAATTGTCATGAACTATAGGTTTAAAAAAATGTATTGGAATTTGATTGGATGAATAAAAACGTATTTTATTAACGATAGAATATTTGTACAAGATATGTACATAAGGAGAGTTTGAGGTAATAGAAGGGATTCAAAAACATTTCGAGTTTAATGTCTATATATATCGAGACAGTTGAGTCTTGTAAAAGACTGTTGAAGAGAAGCAAAACTGAAACTGCAGCACGAAGCAAATTACAACACTAGTAACTCATTCTACCACAGCTACATTGAGACTGAGCGACGAACGGAAGTTTAACGTCGAATTGGCAACAAGGCTCACCCACGCAGCAAGATGTGAACCTCCTATTCGCTCAGAAGACAGTCATCCTTACTCCGTCTGGTCGATTTCTCCTACTTATAATCCTATTCTGTTTTAAATTAAAACATAGGAATGTTCGAGATCAAAACCACGTTAACAGTGTGCTTAAAAATCTAAAAAAAAAAAATGTAAGTTTAAGAGACCATGAAGAGTGAGGGTGTTAGCATTCCTCTTCACTTATATCCAGTAGGTGATATAGCAACTTATTCAATGCAGCAATCAACTGCGGAGTAAAGACACTCGACGACGTTTAAAGAGTCGTCATACTTGAGTACATAATGAAAATAAATTTCAAGGAAACAAAATTCTATGTATGCTTAAAGTCACCAAAACATCACAAAAGTCGGAAGAAAAGCGAATGAAGTAGCTGGTCGTGTTCAACAAGGCCTTTAACTCAAACAAATACCTTTCCATTAAATTCTGAAACGCAGTAAACAACTGAAATAGCTGATGGTAGCTTTTATCTTCTACGATGTGAAGTTTGAAAGATAGATGTGAAAAAAATATTAGACGTCAATAAAGCATTAAAAGGCGAACAGGAACGAATTTACTTCAGAGAGGTTTTCATCTCGATTCTTATACAGAACTAAATTCACCGAGACATTGATTTCGTCTCGGTTTGAACTAAATCAAAATAAAAGTCATAGAAATAGTTCTCGTCTATAATATATAAGAGTAGCCTAACTTCGTGAAATTCTTGCGGACGAGCTAGGTGAATGTTGCCTGACAAATATTTCACAAGACTGAGTAGGATCATGGGTTAATCTACCTGAAACCTCGACGCGTCTACATTACTACAGTCAAACGGAATGAGTTGTGCTACTCCACTGCGGAATATTGATTTCACGTCGAAATAACTCTGTCCGCGTAAATCCAATATTTTATTTTTCGTAATTAGTTATAATGGCGAACTTGTCTTTACTGCAGTGGAGACATCAATAGCGATGTAACGGGCTTTAGGAAGGGCGCTTCACAAACACAAGTTATTTAAACAAAATTACTGTATTATTCATCAGGTGAAACGAGCACAATCATAATAGCAAGAGTAATTGTGGAAGGATAATATATACTTTATAAATTGTTAGATGATTGCGTGGAAGGTTTTACACTCCAGATGAAAGCTAATGGGAAAACGAATTAATAGTTTCCGAATGTTTGTATATGAAACCCACACACACACACAGTTGCATAATAGAAGATTTTAAATTAGAAGCCAATGAAGAGAAATAGGCCTACTATTTGGAAGGCCACAAATACAAATAATACATGACCATATCTACATTATACATACACACACACGCACCACACGCACTTTCTCTCTCTCTGCATCTGTTTAATGCTCACACGTACTGTGTATATACTCACACAAGTATATATATACACACATATATATTTCAAATAACGTTTTCTTGGTAAATAATTATGTCAATCGAGAATCTATTATAAGAAGTTGTTTCTTCTAACTGGTTTTGTGCGAGATTTATTCGGGTAGATGGCGTTAAACGTGTTTTTACATTTAGAAATTAAATAAGTTAAAAGGAAAGAAAGTTTTTAAAAAAGAGAAAGAGTTTTGGAAAAGCGATCGCAGCCTGAGATAACTCCAATGGGCCAAACTAATTTATAGAACTTTTAACCGTTTATAGTTACGGGAACTGTAGTAAAAGCAAATGTTACTGCGTTACGCCGTGGGTTAAAATGTGTAACGCAGTAATCATGTAAGAATTGTAAGATTTATTGTTTATATTATCATCGTTTCATTGATAATTTTCTGTTGATTTGTGTTCTACTTAAAAGAAGTATTACTCAAACGGGTGTTTCAAGGATATAATTATCAGGTTTTTATATCCATAATTACGTTTCCTATATAGTTTCCCATTTTCAATATTCCTCGAATATATCTAATTGTCAGTTCTCAACAACTTCATACCTATCCTTCAATCCTGTTGAAGAAAATATCACGATAGGTTCATGTAAGTAGTATTAAAAAGCAATATTATAGAAAAATGAATAATAAGAGGAAATCGATGAAAAACCCGTTTATATCATTATTTTTAGGAATAATTACAAAGTTGTTACGTGATTAATGATATTTAGATTTTTAAAGTTTAAAAAACTCTTTCTGACATTTTATAAAAATATGAATCCCCGTCCATTATTTTCAAAACGTGTCAGTTTAAAATGATACAGGTGCAGCTATTTTGTTTTATCTTTTGATACACTTGTAAAAGACTTACGGATTTTAAAAAAATATGATACACAGTACAGTATCGAAATTCTGTGTCCCGATAATTCGAGCTTCCGTTAAATTAGGGACTATTGCTATTTGAGCGTGTTTTATCTAATTAAAAAAAAAGATCAGGCGAGGTTCTATAAAATACCCATACGGTCTGGAAAGGAAATGAGTCAGGCTTCCAAGAAATGTTTATATCAATACGGTATGCAAAGGAAATGAGTCACCCTTCCAAGAAATGTTTATATTAAGATTTTATGCAAAGGAAATGAATCGGGTTTCCAAGAAATGTTTATATCAATACGGTATGCAAAGGAAAAGTGTCAAACTTCCAAGAAATGTTTATATCTAGTTGTTATGTTAAGGAAATGAATCAGGTTACCAAGAGATGTTTATACCAATACGGTGTGCAAAGGAAATGAGTCACCCTTCCAAGAAATGTTTATATCAAGATGTTATGCAAAGGAAATGAATCGGGCTTCCAAGAAATGTTTATATCAATACCGTATGCAAACGAAATGAGTCTGGCTTATAAGAATTGTTTATACCAATACGGTAAGGAAAGGAAATGAGTCACCCTTCCATGAAATCTTTATATCAATACAGTATGCAAACGAAATGAGTCTGGCTTATAATAATTGTTTATACCAATACGGTAAGCAAAGGAAATGAGTCACCCTTCCAAGAAATGTTTATATCAATACCGTATGCAAACGAAATGAGTCTGGCTTATAAGAAATGTTTATACCAATACGGTAAGGAAAGGAAATGAGTCACCCTTCCATGAAATGTTTATATCAATACCGTATGCAAACGAAATGAGTCTGGCTTATAAGAAATGTTTATACCAATACGGTAAGGAAAGGAAATGAGTCACCCTTCCATGAAATGTTTATATCAATACCGTATGCAAACGAAATGAGTCTGGCTTATAAGAAATGTTTATACCAATACGGTAAGGAAAGGAAATGAGTCACCCTTCCATGAAATGTTTATATCAATACAGTATGCAAACGAAATGAGTCTGGCTTATAAGAAATGTTTATACCAATACGGTAAGGAAAGGAAATGAGTCACCCTTCCAAGAAATGTTTATATCAATACCGTATGCAAACGAAATGAGTCTGGCTTATAAGAAATGTTTATACCAATACGGTCAGGAAAGGAAATGAGTCACCCTTCCAAGAAATGTGTATATCAATACCGTATGCAAACGAAATGAGTCTGGCTTATAAGAAATGTTTATACCAATACGGTAAGGAAAGGAAATGAGTCACCCTTCCAAGAAATGTTTATATCAAGATGTTATGCAAAGGAAATGAATCGGGCTTCCAAGAAATGTTTATATCAATACCGTATGCAAACGAAATGAGTCTGGCTTATAAGAAATGTTTATACCAATACGGTAAGGAAAGGAAATGAGTCACCCTTCCAAGAAATGTTTATATCAAGATGTTATGCAAAGGAAATGAATCGGGCTTCCAAGAAATGTTTATATCAATACCGTATGCAAACGAAATGAGTCTGGCTTATAAGAAATGTTTATACCAATACGGTAAGGAAAGGAAATGAGTCACCCTTCCATGAAATGTTTATATCAATACCGTATGCAAACGAAATGAGTCTGGCTTATAAGAAATGTTTATACCAATACGGTAAGGAAAGGAAATGAGTCACCCTTCCATGAAATCTTTATATCAATACAGTATGCAAACGAAATGAGTCTGGCTTATAAGAATTGTTTATACCAATACGGTAAGGAAAGGAAATGAGTCACCCTTCCAAGAAATGTTTATATCAATACCGTATGCAAACGAAATGAGTCTGGCTTATAAGAAATGTTTATACCAATACGGTAAGGAAAGGAAATGAGTCACCCTTCCATGAAATATTTATATCAATACCATATGCAAACGAAATGAGTCTGGCTTATAAGAAATGTTTATACCAATACGGTAAGAAAAGGAAATGAGTCACCCTTCCATGAAATGTTTATATCAATACCGTATGCAAACGAAATGAGTCTGGCTTATAAGAAATGTTTATACCAATACGGTAAGGAAAGGAAATGAGTCACCCTTCCATGAAATGTTTATATCAATACCGTATGCAAACGAAATGAGTCTGGCTTATAAGAAATGTTTATACCAATACGGTAAGGAAAGGAAATGAGTCACCCTTCCATGAAATGTTTATATCAATACAGTATGCAAACGAAATGAGTCTGGCTTATAAGAAATGTTTATACCAATACGGTAAGGAAAGGAAATGAGTCACCCTTCCAAGAAATGTTTATATCAATACCGTATGCAAACGAAATGAGTCTGGCTTATAAGAAATGTTTATACCAATACGGTAAGGAAAGGAAATGAGTCACCCTTCCAAGAAATGTGTATATCAATACCATATGCAAACGAAATGTGTCTGGCTTATAAGAAATGTTTATACCAATACGGTAAGGAAAGGAAATGCGTCACCCTTCCAAGATGAGTCTGGCTTATAAGAAATGTTTATACCCATACGGTAAGGAAAGGAAATGAGTCACCCTTCCAAGAAATGTTTATATCAATACCGTATGCAAACGAAATGAGTCTGGCTTATAAGAAATGTTTATACCAATACGGTAAGGAAAGGAAATGAGTCACCCTTCCAAGAAATGTTAATATCAAGATGTTATGCAAAGGAAATGAATCAAGCTTCCAAGAAATGTTTATATCAATACGATATGAAAAGGAAATACGTCGGGCTTCTAAGAAATGTCCATATACAGGTATATAAACTTATTTAGTGTATTTTTATTTACCTATAAGGTTGTAGTTAATTAAAACTCCTATTTTGTCTAATGCTATTGAACATATTTCCGTGTAATCTGATTTTTCGGTAATTGGAGGCGGTTTCGGTCCCATCTACTTCGAATTATCAAGGATCTACTATATTATGATGGCATAAACGGTTATCGATATGTATATAATGGCTGAAGGACAAATTACATATTACATTGTATTTTATGTACTTTATATTACCTATTTATATTTATTGGTATTGTTTTTCTTTTTACCTATTTGAAAGTTATGCGATTATATACTTCGAAACGTTCATCTTTCTTTTTACTCTTTTATATATATATATATATATATATATATATATATATATATATATATATATATATATATATATATATATATATATATATAAAGAACTAAGTCAAAATACAAATACAAGAATTATAATTGAATTTACAATTCAAAGCTTTTCGTTGGTTAAAAGTACCAATATCATCAGGAATATTCAGGATTGGTGTTCCAATTCTCATATTTATATTCCTGATGATGTTGGTAATGTCAACCAACGAAAAGCTTTGAATTGTAAATTCAATTATAATTCTTGTATTTGTATTTTGACTTAGTTCTTTATTAATACACAAGAATACAAATTGCGATATATATATATATATATATATATATATATATATATATATATATATATATATATATATAAATATATATATAGAATATCAAATGGGTTTTCCTGTTGGAATTATTTTCAAGATTAAATAATATACACTAATTACAGGAATAATTTATTGAATTGTACACTTAAAGCTTTTCGTTGGTTGACATTACCAACATCCTCAGGAATTACTAAGAATGACAAAAGAACTGTCTAACAAATATGAAGTTACTAGATAAAGCATTCTTCATCAAGTTCTTTTGTCATTCTTAGTAATTCCTGAGGATGTTGGTAATGTCAACCAACTAAAAGCTTTGAGTGTATTATTCAATAAATTATTCCTGTAATTAGTGTATATTATTTAATCTTGAATATATATATATATATATATATATATATATATATATATATACACCTTTTGTTTTGGTTATATTTAGCCTTAACTATTTTAATCTGGTCGTTTCCATCCTCCAATATCTTCCTAACTTTTATATTGATACCGTTTATTATTTACAAACCAATTACTAACTACTGTGTGACGTGTGTTTTTTTAATATTTAACATACTGATCAGGTATGGGTATAGTAAAAGTGCTGTGGTAAGACATTTGGAACACCTCTCTCACCCTTATCTACTTCTAGTAACTTTCCCTACCTATTCATAAAGTTTGGTACATTAAGGGCTTTCCACACTTTCCAAGGTCTTAAAGATGGTTTCATACAGGCGTCAGGTATTTATATTAAAAGTGTATGCACACAGCTATATATAGATATTGTAATGTGCACTTTTACTAACCACTAGAGGCTCCCAGATTCTCTTCAGTAGCGGGTTTGTCTGTCCCCAGAGGGCTTCGTTGTTAGGGTTGCGGCAATATTGCTGTCTCTTGGCATTATCAGTGAGAGACATGGCTATGTGTATATAACAATAATAAATGTTAAACACACACTGTTTTCAATATGAAGCAGCAAAAAACCGCAAAGATATTGTTTATACAAGGTTGCCAACATAGAGCGAATGTTGTTGTACATATTAATGCTATAATCGATTTATTGGAAATATATTTATAGATTGAATAATAATACTAATAAATAGATATTATTACAAACATTTCATAATAAGATTAATAAGTAAGGAGACCTAACCTTATTTCAACATTCATTGTCACCATTATCAAGGGATAGTTAGCTGTTTAATTAAAACATAAAACTTCTAAAAACACTAACAAAATAATTAGCAAGTCATATCACAAAACATGAATGTATTGAGTTTTATGAAGGAAACAGTAATATATAAAACATGCCACAAATACATAAAAGTACTAAATATTCAAGTTACTAAAATTATTCGAGATATAACTCTGAGAAAACTTTAAGCCTCTGGGATATTAAAGATTCAATGATCACAATAAGGAATTAAGTAGGAAACACATACAGACATCTATAGCTGTGTTGTTACAGCCGTAACTCTTTTGCTGACACACAGAGCGTAAACTCTGTGCAGCTGTTTATCCTTGTATGTAAAGCTTGCACGTGAATAGGCTGTAACGGTTTTATTGTTTCCCTGAGCTGTTAGCTCAACTTGTTAGAAATTGTTTTTCTGCAAAGCCCGTCGTATTTTTCTGTTTTTATAGTGTTATTGCAGTTTCTAACTAACGGGACGACTATTTATGCTATTAGGCAAGGATTTAAATCATGATTATGGTTTAATACAGTGTTTATGAAATGTATATGCACAATCTGCTATATATAGTATGGGTATATAGTATTTAGCATAACACACAGAAAATCGTTCATAGTGCATAGTACGTAGTATATAGCATATAGAGTATAGTATATGGTGTACCTGTATGATATGTTTTGTACGGCGTAGTTTGTAACATATACGGTGTATTGTATATAGTATGCAGTACATGGTATATAGTATACCGGATATAGCAAATACCATATAGGGTATATCATATAGAATATATGGTATAATATATAGCACATAGTAACTAGTAAATAGCGCATAGTATATAGAATGTAGTACATGGTAATAGTGTACAGTATACGGTGTACTGTATACAGTGTAATGTATACGCTGTACGGCATACGGTATGGTTTGTATGTTATACTTTGTACAGTATATTGTACGTGACATATGTTATATAGTTTGTAGAATATTGTATATAGTTCAGAGTCTATAGTCTACATTGTATAGGATTTAGTATGTGGTGTGTTGTGTGTAGTGAATCGTATATAGTATATGTTAGTAAACATATAAAGATTTGTCTAGGAACCACACAGACGATGTGTGTGTGTGTGTGTGTGTGTGTGCGTGCTCGTACGCGCACGTGTGTGTGCGTGTTATTCATTCACGTAAAAACTACTGGGGTCTTGGAGTTGAAATTTTAGATGAGCATTCATGGAGTCCCTGTCTAACACATAGTTCTATCTTTATTTGGAAATTCGTTCAGGGCACCGCCCCGATGCCCTTGAAACTCTCTCAACACTCAATTATCTACACTCCGTTATATATTTGGCTTAATCAGCTGATAGTAAATGTGATTGTAATCATCTCTAACAGTTACTTTTAAAAACAAATAACCAGGTGATAGTAAATGTTTGTTGTTATTCCTCTTTCAAGGTTAGTTATACTTTATATATGTCATGTTACAAGCAGAAGCTTCTCCTTCTCTTGGTTTTTCAAGACAATAAATGGTAAAGCGTATAAACTATAGTTTTAAAATTTGTTTTGGGATTTAATTTCAGTAAATTAAATTTAACCCAAATACAAATACAAATTATCGTCATCTCCGTACAAAGGGCGGGTACTCTGCTAGAAATTTATTAAATTTTTTAGCATTGTTTGTGTTTCGGCGCTGTAAATTTATGACGTATTACGTTTTTCTTATTTAAGAGGTACGTTTCAGTAACATATGTAGGAAGGAAAAAATCTAAGTGAACATATTTTTAAAGAAAATTAATATGCTCAGAGCTTGTAGTGATCGGTCGCAGGGACAGTTAGCTCTGAGAGTATCCCCAATAAACTCCTGGAACAGATATCCCATTCCGTGACTACAGTATCAGTGGTCCCTATACACTCCACCTGTACAAGTCCCTTCTAAAACTCACAAATTATTACGAATTTAACCACCCTTTTTCCGGTTTGCCCCTTAGGATAGTTTACAAACGATGTTCCATTTTCCCCTTGTTTTTACGCTCAAAGTTCTTTGATGAAAAAAACTGTAACCTATCATCTGACTCTTTTATCTGATAAACATTCACACCAAATAAATGCACACGGCGAAATACAACTTCACAAGGATAACTGACATTACTAGCGATATTGGGTGTAGGAGAGTCATATTTATTTACAACCATCACAACAAATTAGGTCAAATCTAGGTCACGACTGCGACTCATCCGAATAGATTTAGGAACTTGATCGTATGAACGTACTTGAGAGTGGAGGGTAGGTGACTAAGCAGGTTGGCCAATACAGGAAAACAAAAATTCCATTCGGTCTTTCACACCGTAATTCACTAATTCAGATTAAAGTATCCATGGGTCGACCGATCACTACAGACGGAAAAAATAACATCCCTTGGTACGATCTGTCAATTCTATCGCACTCTTAATGAACACGATTGTCCATGTTCCTAAAGGGTCATCATCTCATCGATCGTGGTATTAACCCTCTTATACTCTACCCATCTACACATAATAACGAAATACTGTACTCTCCATACTTCGCTATTGTTCTTATAATGTTTAAATGTGAATTTAAAAGTCTTGACACAGAGTAATCCTGCCTTAGTAATGATTCTTTGATGTATTCCACCCCAGAAGGTTTCCTATTTCTTCCATAAATCGGCCTTTTTTCACAATAATATTTGCCTGATGAGGATAAGTGGCTTTTTGTTCCAACCAGATAAAATATTTTACGAACTATCACACCACACATTTGTTTCGTTAGAGATATTTTATTATTTTTTCTGTGACATTATGACAAATACCTCTTAATACATACATACTATAAATGCTTCTATTTGACTATTTGCCTGGAGTAATACTTTTCAGTATTAACAGGAATATTTTTAGAACTAAATTTTAGAAAAAAAACGTTTCGTAAAATCCGAATGTAACAATAAAGTTGGGAAGAAAAGTTGTAGTTGTGTTTTACTCCCGGGGATAAACAAATGTTCAGAACTTTTTACGCTCCGCGTGACAGGAAAAATAACTGCTCTGAAATAAGTACGTTCTTTTCTTGCTCATTCGAGAATATTTAATTGTATCTCGTATCTTCGCAATCTTTTTATTATTATTAGCTTGAATTACAATTTAATTGAAAATATAAATTCTTACTTAAAAATTAATTAAAATTTTAAAATAATTTAATGTTATTAAATTATTTTAACACAATTAATTTGATTAGAGTTTAATGGTTGGAGGTAGTTAAAGCTTCATTCATTTATAAGAACTACACACCCTGCAAAGACCAAATCCTTCACCACTATCGAACTCTTTTTCTAAATAACTGGTTTTGTACGAATCACATGTCGCTATGTAGTAGTAGTAGCATGTGGTGATAAGGACCACGTGATACCAAAAATGCTACAAGTATGCCAGATTATGAAGATTTTGGTCTAAGAACAATAATACCAAAATAATTTAGAAAAGTAAACAAGAATATGAAAATAATTATAAACAAAATAAAATTGCAAATATTTATAAATTGTAACACAAAATTAAGCTACGTCTGAAGATCATAACATACACAAAAAATACAACTTTATGGAGTACGATGTCTCAGAAATCTTAAAGTTAGTTTAGAATAATGTCTAAAAGTATATTAACTAACGGGTGCGAAGTGTAAGAGTTTAATACCATGGCATAAATGGACTTTATCTGGAGCAATGATAAGTGTAGGAAACTTGATGTTACTATCAGACAAGTTACGGATAGAGAAGACATGTCGAAGGCAAAACGATTCAATGTAATCCCCATGGTATTTGTAAATTGGCTCGTGGAATGAGTTTTAACTTATAAAAAAAACTTTAATTACCTTTATCCACTTGTACTTACAGAGACTGGACGGGTCAATTGTTTGTCTAAACAATTGTATCTAACTACTAACTCAGGCAGACTGGCTGTCTGTTTAATAGCTCTATCAAAACAGGTTACATTAAACTTTCGTTTATGTTTATTACAGAGATTTAATTTTCAAAACAATTTTATATTCAAAATATTATATTTTAAATTATAATTTGCTTATTTTTTTATTTCACAAATTAAATAATTTAAGTTTACATCTTTTGAAAATACGTTTTCAGACAGAGGTAGGTTTAATGGAATAATAGGTATTTTATATTTACTGATTTTATTGTAACCAAAAATATTTAAAAAAATAGATTCAAAACATACCTTAGGCAATCACTTACCCTCACGTGGCTTTGTTAAAACATTTAATATTAATTACGCTAGTTCACTTTTAAATTTTAAAACAACAAACTAAACGTAACAAAGCCACCAATAACATTTTAAAATAATTTAGACAGTTACATTATTAAAAGATTTATAAAAATGTTTACGATTGCTAGCACATCTTGCTCCTCCTTCTGAGACGTGTCGTCTCTGAGAGAATGCACGCTAGTTCCCACAGAAACTATCATGTGAAATCGGAAATGTCGTCACCATTGTGTATTCAGAAACTTTGTGAAAACTTCCTGTTAGCTCTGTCGATGAAACATCTTTTCTAAATAGAACAAAAGTTTCTTTTAAGCAAAGCCGATTTTACATTTACTAAATAACAAATTATCATGTAACATACTTATTGCAATTGGAATTTATTGAGTATGTTATATAAAGAAACGAATGACAATTCCAAACAAATGATAAATTGCTGTCAACCGAAAAGCAGCTAGAGAGGAATATTTCTGAATACATAGAGAGGAGGAGGTTGTGAGAGAGTTCTGAAGGCAGAGGAGATTGGAATGTCAGAGGCGTAACGTAGGGTGACCGTATGTAACTACTATATTATATACTGTATTTAGAATTAATAAAAATAAAAGAGAAGAAAGACATTTAGTACATGAAATAACTAATACATGAAGAAGTGAAACTAGACTTAAGGTTTAGAGTAAAATTCATCATTATGTGTCATTAAGTTCACAGTCACTCTGTCAAACATTCTGTGACTCTCTTTTAGATCATTAGGTCAATCATGAGCGTTCATTTTTAAATTATAACAACTCCCTCTGTCCTTATGTAAACGTGAAAAAACGTTCTCATCTGTTTATCTTAGCCAGGTACATTTCTACCTCTTTCCGATTTCGTCCATCATCAACCCCTAAAACTTGTCAATACATCTGGAAGTTGTGACTCGAACTGTATTTACCTGTATTTATATGTTCCACTCTTGTGCAGGTGCTAAAGACGTTTTCGCTTGTAAATAATGTAGATCCGAGTGAGTATAGATGAGATCGAGAAACATTTCAAATGTCTGTGAGAGAAAGGCAAATCTCAGATCACGCTCTAAAACCCTTATTCAAAGTGTTAATAGTCATCGCCATTAAGCTATCGTTGTTCTAACCATACGGACGTATCAACTACCCGGACTTCCTCAATGTGTAACAGATATTTATACAGTCACTTTAGAAGCGTGTCGTGTAATTTTTATTATTTCGTCATATAGTTTATTATGTCAAAGATAATTTATTTTTCATAGGCAGTTGGACTAATAATACGTCTTTCAATTCCACTAATCGTCTAAGGTGGCTCGATCGCATCACAGATTGTTTTTAGTCACAGATGCGACTAATAATGTGTGCTATGTCTGATTACGAATACTTTTACTTTGGACAAACATATTTCCTAAACACTCCTCATGTCCCTATACTCATTCCTATTTAGGATATGAAGTAGAATGTGAGAAGGGTCTCTTAGGTATTTCTATTGTTGGAAACTTTGGTTTTATGCTAAAAGGGTATTAATATTCTTTCTATCATTTCTTGGGAAGAAAATGAATCATATTTATGTCATGTTGTTTGGAAATATTTTTTAAAAGTGACATTCAGAATTACATTTTTTAACTTACGCCTGCATTTTTCTTCAGCCATGTAGTTATGATCTTGTGTGTTTAATTAAAACAAATTAATTTTTTATTTCTAATAAGTTATTATTTTTTCTCTCCGTATATGAATATGATTCTTATCTTTATTTGTGTAAAAGGAACGTTCTGCAATATTTCTTTATTTATTTACTAGCATTTAATTACCTTACTTAATACAAGATTTACTTTAAAGTTGGGAGAATCAAGGTGAAACAAGCTAAAGATTCTTGTTTCTTTATGGTTTAGTTTACATACACTAAAGCTTCGTATTAAGTGAAAAAGATTCCTAAACGTCTTCCAACGCACTGGCCGTAGATTAAAGAATTGGGGAGTTAGATCCCGGCTACACGTATTACACAGACGTTAACACACTTGAGCCTAACACCCTGCATTATACCTAATGAGAATTTTACAAGTGTTAAAGTTAAAAATAAATATAATGATAGAACTAAACAATTTTCAAAATTATTGGCAAGAGAAAAATATCTACTCGTCCTGAAAATGTAACAAACCAAACATTTTATTTTATATTTACTCAGTAGATCGATAAGTAAGAAAGCCTTGAACAAACTGTATATTTAGGAAATGTTTTTCAGACGTTTTCAAGCAAATATTACGATTACAATTGTATTCATATAAAATTAAAGTACAACTGTTTACCACTTTTACCTAAATGTAGGTAACTAAATTCATGCGTATTGAATCAAAGGTTTGCTAGTTCTGTTCAATGTTGCACCCTATTTACTTTCTTAGCGTGCTCGCAAAGGCATACAAACTCAATAAATTTGAACAAATTCAAACAAGTGTTGTTTCAAAGAAATGGGTAATATTGGTTTTACACGCTCAACACATTGCTATTCAATAGATTTTACAAAACGTATTATTTTCCACTAATTCTTCAAAAATACATTTCACGCAGCTAAGTGACCTTCAGAATAGGGGTTTGTCGAGTACTTCTATATATACTACCCATTTCATGGCTAGGAAGAGGTTTATTTTGGAAATCAGAACGATCTCGGTCTTTTCCAGAGCCAAGCACAGTCCATGCTCCATAATCCTGCTGTCAACACGACGATTACTTGGGCCAGTCGCAATTGGGCGAACTCTTGGTCTCTCTCTATAATGATCGCAGCAATGCTGTCTGCGTATCCCACCAGGAAAGTTCCTTCTGGCATTGTTATACGCAAAATACTGTCGTAATTTGCATTCCAGAGGTCCGGGCTTAGAATGAAACCTTGAGCCACTTCTGCCGTTACTTCCTTTCTTGTAGGTCCATCTGGTCTCATACATAAGATACCGGTTGTTAAGGTAGTCCCATATTATCCTAAGGAGATACTTGGGCAGATTGAATGTCTTCTCCAGAGCATTCAATATGTTATTCCATCTGGCTGTGCTCAAAGCATTACGTACATCTAGGGTAACTAGAAGGAAAACATGTGAAAAGTGATTAACTACCTCGACTATTTTAGCAGCATCAACTATGGTCCTAACAACATCAATAGTTAACTTGCCTCTCCTCAAGCCAAACTGTATGTAAGCAATATCGCCTGCATCTCGGAAGGACGACAGCAGCCGTGGCCTAATACGTTTTTCAAGCAGCTTCCCAGACATATCCATCATTCACAGCGGTCTATATGACGACGGCAAATCCACGTTCTTCTTGTCTTTATTAATCTGGATCAATCTCGTCACCTTCCAACGATCACTATTACGCCAGTTTTCAAGCAGTATTTGTACATATTGAGTAATATGTGGGATGAGTTCTCACTATGGCTTTAAGAATCTTCGAAGCGATTCAATTCCGGTCTATAAGCCTTGTTATTTTGGAGAGAGTTGACTGAAGTCGATAGTTCTTTCTCCGTAAAGATAGGGACATCTTGCCCTCCTGTCTTCTTCCATGCATTGTGTCTGGTAAGATGGGAAGGGAATAAACCATCTACTAATTTCTTCATTTTTGCCGCATTCAGTCGTCTTCCCCGCGTGAAGGAGTTTAGCTTTTTCGTCACCAGCATATATTCCAAACCTAAGGGGTAGCTATTGAGGTCTTCACGGAGGTCCTCCCATCATCGCCTTTGACTTTCTCTAATTGCTCTACGGAGTTCTCTCTTGCATATCAGTGTCTTTTCAGAGGCCACACCCTGTCCCCTTCGCCTTGCCCGTTGAACTAGGCGACTCGTTCTAAGGCACTTCCTGCGTAATACGGCAATCTCCTCAGTCCACCAGTATAATACTGGATTTCTATTTCTTCTAGGGATCCGCTTTTGAACGATATCAACTTTGCAGGCTCTTTAAACGAAGTTAATTGAACAATAATAATATTATTATTATAAATATTATTATCATTATTAGGTCAAATGACGCCCGAAGTGACTTATCTACGCGGGTTTACACATAAAGAGGTTAAAGAAGCCCAACTAGATCATAGACATTAGCGGCCCTAGTCAATTAAATCCTTCTGAATCTAATACAGCCTATGCACCTGTTTGCATCCAATGAATTTTTTGCTACACGTGTTATGAAAAAGTATTTCACAGCTATCGCCTTATCTCCTTTACTTGGCACTTGAATCTCCAAGTATGAACACACATAATTCTGTGACCTTGTACAAAGAAATGTCAACTTTCGTCTACAGTATAATTCCATGTAAACTTTTATTTTTGATGTTTGTAGTATCATCTTTGTATAAAAGTGTAAAGAAATAAATCTCAACTTGTATAAAATGGAATTTTATAACAGAGTCTACTGATATTAAAAAAAAAACATTAAAAAGAATTGAATTAAATTAATAATTTTGTGTGGTAGTTGTGTTTATTTGACTTGAAATGATTAACTAAACTTCCTTTATGATTTCTGTCACCTCTCTGGTATTTTCCGTAAAGAGCAAGACAGATATGCGTAGCTGATAGCATCCAGCTGATAATAAATATAAGTTACCCAAAATTTATTGGAATTGTTACAAAATATCCGTAATACGTTATTGTAAAGCCAAAACCAACAAGGCCGTGTTTTACTTTACGTACGGATGTTTATCTCGAGCGTTAGTAGTGTTTTTATAGCCAAACCGAACCTAACCTCATATATTTATTGCTTTTTTACCAAGCCTTAATAATTTTAAATGTTCTCGGTGCATGTTTTTGTAAGGAAAACATAACTTTATAAAATTTCCTGTTTGTTGTAAAATAAGGAGGTTAAATGTGTAAAAATAAATAAAAACATACACAAAACTCACTAGTGTTTTTATTTATTTTTAACATAACGTCAAAAGCTAAGAATATTTGTTTAAATGTGTACTTTAAAGATTTTTAATTTCTTCTCAGTCAGGAAAAAATTTGATTATTTTCCTCATATTTTTCAGGAATTTATAAATGGCGTGGTATAAAATTTTAATGCAATGCCTATAATCTTTGAATATCAGACAATTACCTTATTTCTATATAAAGTACGATCCTATCAGTATATGAATCGTTCCTCATGAATCGTTCCTTGAAAAACACAAACAATACCAGCAGCAAAAAGCGTCTCTAACAACTATTTTACTCTGTAAGCCTATCTAGTTTTATTCATTTCGTAATATTAGTTCACAATCTCCTTATACAGTCCATATTTATGTATCTTGTTAAAATTTTCAATCGTTAATAAAGTAACTTTCCTTCATTCAATCAAGTTCTAATATATTTTTTTTAGATGTAGTGCATGACACTTGATTTTAAAACACTTTATTCAAATATTAATTCATTAAATAAATAAAGTAATGAAATAATTTTAATTTATAGAAGAAAAACTTCTCACGAAAGGGGCGGGGTATGCAATATAGTTACTTGGCTTCAAACTAGTAGTTACGTATGATTTCATAAAACAGCTGTTTTTATATTACAGGTTATGAGGTATAACAGCTGTTTTAATTCATAGGTTATGTTGCTTTATTTAAATTAATTGTATTGTTTAATTAAAAAACGCTAAAACAAAATTTCTCTGTGTTGGCTTTAGTAGGAATTGATTTACAAATATTTATGTGTATATCACTTGTTTTTCAGGAGCCTGAAGAAACATTGAAAAAATATAATTACTTATTGTTCTATAATCTCGATTATTTTAAGCAAACATTTTATTGTTCTTATTTCCATGTTTATAATTATTTTGCTCCGTTGAACTTTGATACTTGTATTCCAATTTTATAAAGTGTTGTGTGTTTCTTTTCCAGGTATGTATCCTGCCAAACGGTTGCATCCTTGTTTAGTAAGTTGACGCAAATATTTTGTTTTTAATATTTTATACGTTATTGCGTTTTTTGAGTTTATTAGAATTTATTTTAAAAACTCTGGGTCAGTGTCTGCTTTTTTCATTTTTTTATCTTTGAATATACTTAGTCAATTTCACACTTATTTTAACGTTGTATAATATATATTTGATATCACAAATATTAGTGTTGTCACAATATTAGTGGTTATTGATATCACTTGGTAAACGCCCACTAATAACTCATATTTTTAACAGACACGTTTCAGTGCATACAGATCAGTGCATATATAATTATAATCATTCATTGTAGTTGAAAATTATTGAAAATTTGATTGTTGTTTTTCTTCGTAAGATTTATATAAACATAATTCGAAAAAGGTTTATTAAAATGGTGTACAACTTTGAAACGTTTTTTTTTACAAAAATTTCTCCCAACTTTAACCCTAACATTTTTATAATAAGTTTCTTATTGTAACTAAAATTTAAAAATCATAAACAACTTTTTAAAAAAAGCGAACAATTGTTTTAATGTCATTTGTTTCATAGGAATAAGTTTCTAAATAATTTGTAGCTCTTAACGAGTCATTAAAGTTACGGGCAATTTTAGCCCTTTACGAGTCATTAAAGGTATGTAGCCCTAGTAGCCCTTAACGAGTTATTAAAGGTATGTAGCCCTTGTAGCCCCTTACGAGTCATTAACGGTATGTAACCCTTGTAGCCCTTTATGAGTCATTAAAGTTATGTAGCCCTTGTAGCCCTTTACGAGTCATTAAAAGCATGAAGCCCTTGTAGCCCTTTACGAGTCATTAAAGGTATGTAGCCCTTGTAGCCCTTTACGAGTCATTAAAGGTATGTAGCCCTTGTAGCCCTTTATGAGTCATTAACGGTATGTAGCCCTTGTAGACCTTTACGAGTCATCAAAGGTATGTAGCCCTTGTAGCCCTTTACGAGTCATTAAAGCTATGTGGCCCTTGTAGCCCTTTACAAGTCATTAAAGGTATGTAGCCCTTATAGCCCTTTACAAGTCATTAAAGGTATGTAGCCCTTTACGAGTCATTAACGGTATGTAGCCCTTGTAGCCCTTTACGAGTCATTAAAGGTATGTAGCCCTTGCGTAGATAAGGAATATTGACAATTTCCGTTCAGTAGTAGCATAAGACAGACTCGCAAACTCTATTCTGTAAATACACCACTGCGAAAGTAGTAAAAGAAACAAGTAATACAACATTAGGGCGTCCTGTAATATAACGAGATGAGAATCTATACTTGTAGCAAGGATTCAGTGTTCAATGTTTCTATTGAACTGCTTTGCTGGCAAGGACGTTTAAGCGTAATAATACTTTAGCAAAGAGTATATATTACATGCACAAACACAGGATTTTAGTAATGCTAGTCACATAGTCGCTAATACTGCAAAGTTCATTCCAACTACTTTATAGTGCAACTATCGATACTCAAGTATTTTATTTGCTAAGGTTCTACATTATATATCAAAAAGCAAATCCGTTCCTTTTTATCTCGAAAAAGATTTGCAAATATTTAATACTAAAAACACCTGTAACTATGTTACAACTTGGCTGTAGTAGCACTTACTTATATTTGTTGAGGACGGCCGTTTCGGCAGATGTGTCCCTTTGTCAACTCATTTCGAAACTGTTACGGTCGCAACAAATATAAGTAACTGCTACTACAGGCAAGTTGTAAATTATTTACAAGTGTTTTTAGTGGTAACTAATAAGAAGATGGAATTAACAAATATGAATATTGCATCATTGAATTCACTACAGATAAAAATGCAAGTTTGAGGGAAGTATAATCCTTGGGACTACTGTATATTACATCTAACATTTAGCACCGCCATCGGACATTTTGTTGTCTTCACTTTGAATAAAACCCCTTTTTTAGCATAAAATTATGTTTTTTATTTACATTGCATTTGCCTATGAAACTAATTGTAAAGAATTATGTTGTTATGAGGTAGGTATTAGGGTGGACCGAAAAAACAAAAATTATTTTTTTCAAGTCGTAATACCGCGGAAAAGTTGCGAATGTAGGAGACTAAAAAGGGGTAAAAATTTAAAAAAAATCGGTTTATATCTTCCGTTCGCGCATGAGCCATAAAGTTTGCCGAAATTTGTAATAAACATATTTTTTGCGATAATTTTCAACAGTTTAAACTTAGCGTGAATACGTTTGTAATAGCTCAATTTTTAATTCTTAGTAACCATACTAACTAAATTTAACCATGTTATTAAAATCTCTTAATATTTTCCATTCGCGCATAAGGCATAAAATTAGCCAAAATGTGACAAAATTGCATATTTCATACACGTTAAATCTTTCGTATTAAATGTTTTTCCGAACGTAATAGTTCAAATCGTACTGTATTAGAATCACTGATAATGTATTTCCAATATTACTGTAATCCGTTACCATCTTCCGGTCGCGCAACACCTTTTGTTTTTATTTATTTTGAAGATAAACTTGAGTTTCAGATTATGAAGTCAACTAAGCAAGGATCAGCAATATCTGCTTGATATTTCAATTGCAGTACATTCTGGGATCTTTAAAGAAGACTTTCCGTACGAGATCCTGGCCCTTGTCGCATTCTAGGTGGTTGACAACAGCAAACCGAACCCTCACGTTATACTTAAGTGAAGAGAATCCAACTTCTGAGCTCAAAGAAATCGTTCAATCTATATTGAAATCATACATGCCCATGTGGTTCAGTATAAAAAATAGTAACAGCTTTACAGATGGACCAAAACTTGTACACCAATCAATACAAACTACAAGGTACCTGCCTGAAGAATTGCGTAATGTTGTTGACCCGGTTATTGAGCGTAATGCCAGAACATTTGATGTTGGCCATGACACAAGGTGACAGAAAACATATAAGGGAGCTTGGACTTCGCAGAATTTTGAAAGCTAGACAGCTATATAAAACTAGATCTAACATTAGAATATTCAAACCGCCAAAACTAAATTTTGAATGTCGAGACTATTCAGAAATAATTCATTGGTGTGACATCATTCAAGACTGTGACTTATCTTCTCCTCCATAATTAAAAGATATAAATGATGATGAAATAACATCAATTATTCAGAGTGATTCAGCCCCTAACTGGGATGTAACATTAAAGTCATTTCCTGTTCATACACAGGAAGTAGAACGATGTGTAAAACTCGTAACAGAAGCCGCTGGAAAAGTTTGCGGAGCTGAGAATCGCGACGGCTTCATTAGAACATTGTTATCAAGGTCTGCAACGCCGGACTTTACACAGAAATCACAGTTCAAAGTGCCTTCTACTATGTAATAGCAAAAAGTTGTTAAAATAATACAAGATGGACATGACATATTGTCGAATTGAAAACTTGCATCTCGTAAAAAAATTGGTTTTTCCTATATTCACAAACAGTATTTTTTAATAATAGCCTACTAAAGTTCTGAAAATGATGTGTTTAAAGTGTGTTCAAGTGTTCTCAATACAAGTTCAACAAAATGTATATGTGAGTATTATTTTCATTCAACAAAAATCTAATTACGAAAAATTAAACGTGTATGAAAAAAACTTTATGGCTCATGCGCAAACGGAAGATAAAAACAGATATTTTTTTAAATTTTTACCCCTTTTTAGTCTCATACATTCGCAATTTTCCTGCGGTATTACGACTTGAAAAAAAATAATTTTTGTTTTTTCGGCCCACCCTAGTAGGTATGTTTTTTTTATAAATTTATTTACCGAGCGAGAATTATTATCAGGTTTTGTAAGTATGCATACAGTTCAAAATTATGTATACATTTATTTTTTAACTTATGAAAAACTTGTGAACTTATGAGCTTGTGAACCTACGCCTCCAGAATTATTAAAAATATTTTAATTTTATACACAAT
>JBAIZL010000004.1:1528116-1570616 GCA_036971475.1 Prosapia bicincta | reverse complement strand
AGAGCATATAATATAGATTTTATAACTTGAAAGAATAGAAAGAAAAAAATTGAGAATCGAAATCAGAATCGGAATCGAAAATTTTAGGTATTGACCCATCTCTAATATAAAACACTCAACAATAAAACATTATGACAAAGATATCCCAAACGGGCAACATTGTTGTACAGTTTACCTGCACTGAAATGGAGCACCCCTCAACCAACAATAAAGTCCAAAACAAGGCCAAACAAGAAAATCCAGGAGGAGAAGTAAGAGATGATGAGACACGTATACTGTGGTAATGTGGGGAACAAACCTAGTCACGCTTTAAAGAAGATGGGTCTCTATATAACGGACAAGTTATCCATAGATAACTCACTACGTCCTGGATAGAAAGGGAAGAATGGGGGAGATGATGGGGGAGATAATGAAGGTCATTAAGAAAGATATTTAGGAACTAAAAATATATCAAATACCTCTCAGGAACGACCTAAAAAGAACAGAAACACAATGGTAGATGAAGTAGAACACTAGAAGTTATAGAATAATATATCGGAATTAATGTGTCTCACTGCTGAATAAAAAATTGAAAGCTTGTGTAAATATAAAATGTTGTGTTGACCAGGATAAATATATTTTGACATTAAATCAATACAACACAATGGGAAGCCCATTTCATTCTGGCTGACTCTAATCCGTTTCTGAAAGCGGGAAATTACAGATTACATGTTTTTTTGTAGCTTTTCGTAATGTGTTGTGGTGAACTTAAAGTAATGGCTGCGTATGGTTTAATAAATATAATATCTACACATAGAGGCCTGCTCGTATGTTTAGGCTTCTACTGATTACTGTTTTCTTAAAAAATCATCCTTTTTTTTCTTTTGGAGAATTTTCATTCAGTTTAACTAAAGATTCGTTTGTAAATATATATATATATATATATATATATATATAATTTTTTAAAAGGTATTGTCTATATTAGATTAGTTAATTTTTTAAAAGGTATTGTCTATATTAGATTAGTTAATTTTTTAAAAGGTATTGTCTATATTAGATTAGTTAATTTTTTAAAAGGTATTGTCTATATTAGATTAGTTAATTTTTTAAAAGGTATTGTCTATATTAGATTAGTTAATTTTTTAAAAGGTATTGTCTATATTAGATTAGTTAATTTTTTAAAAGGTATTGTCTATATTAGATTAGTTAATTTTTTAAAAGGTATTGTCTATATTAGATTAGTTAATTTTTTAAAAGGTATTGTCTATATTAGATTAGTTAATTTTTTAAAAGGTATTGTCTATATTAGATTAGTTAATTTTTTAAAAGGTATTGTCTATATTAGATTAGTTAATTTTTAAATTTATTTCACAACTAATTGTTTCATCTGTAATATTTTGAAATGGGAAATTGAGTTGCAAATATGCATGTTACAATAGTATTGTCGCATTTTGAAGGGTGTGGGTAGTATTATAACTTTAACAAGTATTATGAAAAAAAAGTAATAAAATATATATATATATATATATATATATATATATAATGTTAATTCTTACTTGAACGAACAAAACAAAGTTATTTGAAATATTTTTTATTATGCAATTACAAATAATACAAATAAAGTGACATAACGTATGCGTTAAAACAGCTGTTCTATCACATTACCTACAATATAAAATCAGTTGTTTTATGAAATCATATATTATAAGCTATTTTAAGCCAACTAAGATGAAATAACTATATTGCATACTTTGCCCCCTTTGTGGGAAGTTTTTCTTTCATATAAGTATAAAACTAAAATAATTTATTACATTTAATTAATGAATTAATATTTGAAAAAAAATTGCATTAACTTCTAGTGTCTCCTACTACAACCATAAATAAAGAGACACATTCAAAGTATTCAATCAAGGATTTGAAATTTTAAATATAGAGGAAAGTGCCCAAAAGCGGACCCTCATTTTGTTTTTGATTATTTAAACTTATAAAAAAAAGTGTCAAAGATTTGTTTAAAGCATATAATGATTGCTTATAATGTTTTGCATCTTTTAAATCTTACTTGTATAAAATATCACAAACTATAAGTGAGACAAAAATGATTTTCCAAAACCTTGCATTTTGGTAATTTAAAAAAAGGTTGCTAAAAGTGGACCCCTTGTAAAAATTACGTAAATAACACTTAAATAAATGGAAAAATGGGATTAAATCACTGAAAGCATTTTTAAGTTAAAAGTAAGTCTTTAATAACAGTATAATGATTGATTAATGATTAGTTACATATCAATTATATATATATCAATATATATATATATATATATATATATATATATATATATATATATATATATATACTATTTATTAGGAATATACTGTGGTTGAATTTAATAATTAATACACAAAAACCTCTTAACCACAAACTTTCTTTATTTTACCCTTATGTACATTTCAGTTACAAAGTAACCATCCTCAGAGGGATAACATACAAAGACTGTCTTTGTATGTTTTACAGTCTTTGTATGTTATCCCTCTGAGGATGGTTACTTTGTAACTGAAATGTACATAGGGTAAAATAAAGATAGTTTGTGGTTAAAAGGTTTTTGTGTATCTATTATATATATATATATATATATATATATATATATATATATATACTAGGTGACACGGCGAACTCCGTACTGCCTAATAGTAAATGAATGGCGTGTTAACATTAGCTAAACTGAATTTGGTATTTTATTAACATAATAATAGCTGAACCTATAGTAGTCGAACCAGAAAAGTGTGACAGTAAATGTACTTGATTGAATGTTATTTATTGAAGTGGATTCGGATTTACAATATTTTTGGCTATTCTCTCTGGTACATACACAAATAAATCGGAAGGATTTCCATCAGAACCATGGATTTTCAAAATTAAGTCCAATTATTTTAAATTTGTTCAGTGTTGCTTGGTAACCAAAATTTGGAATGTATTTAATGTAATGACTAAGGAGATGATAAGATAGAAAATTATATTTTATGCTATTTTGGTACGTAAAAAATACATGTTGAAAAACATTATTATGGTGTCAGGAAGCTGTTTTACTAAAATCCTAGCGCCATTTTATTGGTTATTTTTTCTGCTAAACTTAATTGGTTTGCGGGTTCACTTGCCTCCCGTGCCCCCCCCCCCGACTATGCCCCTCACTTTCTATGCCAGAAATCTTTCTAAGAATGTATTCAACAATTTCCCAAGGTTTCATGGCGATCGGATCAGTGGTTTAGTAACGCTTATGGCTCATACATACATACATACATACATAAAAACATTATATATATATATATATATATATATATATATATATATATATATATGTATGTATGTATATAAAATAGCGTCGTTTTATAGGTTAATATTTCTTGCTAAAAATTAGTTGGTTTGAGGGGAGAGGTCACATGTTTCCTGTGCTCCCATGGCTACTTCTTTGAGACTTACTATGCTAGACACTTTCTCAGGAATGTATTCAACAATTTCCCAAAGTTTCATGGCGATCGGATCAGTGGTTTAGTAACGCATAAGGCTCATACTTACATACAAATATTCATATGTATATATATAAGATAGCTCCGTTTTATAGGTTAATATTTTATTGCTAAAATTAATTGGTTTGGGGGATCACGTGATCCCTATGCCCCTCTGGCTACGCCCTTGAGACTTACTAAGTCCGAACCTTCCCAGGAATGTAGGCCCTCCTCAAGATTTCGTAAAGTTTCATGGTGATCGGATTAGTGATTCAATAACGCATAAGGCTCATACATACCTACCTACCTACATACATATATACATCTAAACTTTTATATATATATATATATATATATTCATTTATAGGGAGATTGTGAAGTAACAGAAGGAATTGAAAATTAGCACATAAATTTCAATCCGACTGTGAAATTTGTTTAATTAGAGATATATATTTTTTTATATTTGTAAACGTGCCAAGAATATCCTTACACATTAAATTTCCTCTGAATTACGGAAGACAAGCTCTGCTTCGGCTAAATGGTTCTAAAAAAACACTGTTAATGCTATTTCCCTAATCAAACTATAAAGGGATTTATTTTTTATAAAACAATCTCTCTTGAGATTCTCGATAAGAATAAAGAAGGTAACTATCAATAAATTAAAAGCCTTTCTCTTCCCACACGGCTTCACACACTTCAATCAGAACCATCTAATTTGTATCTAACGTCCTACTCAAGGACCAGCGTAAAGCAACCTAGAGAGTAATTAACAAGCTTTTAGGTTTTAAAATTATTATATATTAAGTCAGATGACAGTTATAAAATATTTGTTTTCTATAATCTGACAGTACAAAATTTCCTTCTTTTTCTTTTGTAATAGTACAACCTACTTTATATAAGTAGCTAACCAGTCGCGCGTTGCTGCGACATCAGATGAAAAGAATGTCAAGAAAACTTAAGAAATAATCTTTTATTGTTTAAAGGTTATTGAACATAGATTTATTTACATTGGGAAAACATTTCAAATAGTTACATTTATTTATTCGATTAGTTTTGGATAATAAAACCTCCCAATGCGATTCTTACCCTTTTCTTAAACTTTCAGGAATAACTGAATTCATGAATCCTAACAATGTATTTCTGAAAAACATACTATATTCACCGCACAATGTAATGAGATCCACTCATCACAGGTTACTAAATAACTTTCAGTAAGTATTTCTAGGTAAGAACCAGACTCTTATCATTCTAAAAACTAAACTCGCCCTTTTGGTCGACAGGAAGATAAAAGAATAAAACCTTCTATGATTTTATGGAAAATAGAATACTATTTTCGATATTCCTTTGACGTTTTTTTTGTTTTGTTGTAACACTAATTTGGAAACTTTGAACATTCTATTATTATTACATTTTTGCTATGACTTGCGACCAGACGTTTTGTTAACTAAAAGTTGTTAAATTGTTAACTTACCCTTGGAGGAAACGTTTTCGTCTTAGGACTTCTTCAGCCTCGTATTTCTGCCGCTAGGAGTGCTGCAGTTGTGCTTCCTCAGTACCATTATTTTGAAAGTTAGAAGTGATGTGATCGAACAGTATGTGTGATCTGTGCCGTGTTTGTTTATTTAAGATGTAATTTTTATGTGTGTTGCTTTTCTGTTTTTTATATCTTTCGGCGAAAGATCTACCTGTTTGTCCAATATAGAACTTATTGCAGTTGTTGCATTTTAGTTTGTATATTCCTGGGTTATTGTATGTGTTGGTATTGTTATGAATGCCGTGTCTGATAGCCGTTTGGCTTTTATTTGTTGTTCTGTAAGCTAAACTGTATCCTGCTTTTTTTGCATTAGTGTGCTATTTTATTTGTGGCAATCCTAGCGGTAAAAATATGAGGCTGAAGAAGTTGTAAGACGAAAACATTTCCTCCAAGTGTAAGTTAACAATTTAACAACTTTTAGTTAACAAAACGTCTGGCCGCAAGTCATAGCAAAAGTGTAATAAGAATTAACAACCAGCTCGTCATGAACAGCAACAAGATTTCGATATTCTATTCTTATTATTATTTCCCGTATTTCCCTGCAAGTGTATTTTTGAGTTTTGTTTTTGAGCAGTGGTATGTGTAATTATACTTTCCGTATGTAGTTCTTTGCATTTTTAGATGTCAGACAAAATAGTGTTGGATCACAACAAAAACCCTATAAAAATGCTCTTTTAGTCATAGAGAAATTTGAGCTAAAACTAGAACTAATGCAATCAACCTGCTACGTTACTAGAAATAAAAATTTTTTATTCAGGATAAATCTGTAAATTCCAGATCCACATGGAGTGATTGAAGTCGGTGATTGAATTAGGTGGGAAAAGATTTTAGATTAAAAACGTCAAATTTCATTATAGGTTTTCAGTTCTGCAATAGTGTAAATCGTTGTTTTCAGAAAATTACCAAGACCCGGGTCGAACCTCTCCCGAAATGGCTACTCTACCGGCATTAGGGGTGATGCATAACCGAGAGGATGGGTTTGTTGTATCGCAAAGCTTTTAGTTATAAGCGGAAAAATAGTGTTTCGCAATTTATTTATTTTATCTCGGACTGTACAGTTTTTCAGAAATAAATCACCGCCTACGTGCAGCATCTACGTGTCGCCTGACACTTTCTCAACTTTCGGAACGGGCGTTACAACTTTAGCAGTTTCACGTCTCACCGAGGATAAGTCTGAAAGTTCTGCTTCTCTTAGCAGTAGTACATTACCGAATAAGTAGCTAAGTAACACAGCTAATTACTTGTTCAATAGCTAGTACCTCTATAATTCATTAATTGTAAAGATAATTTTTTATCCTTTCATAAGCTATCTGAATAATTACTTGAAGGCATCAATAGTAAACCCAAATCTCTTCAAACGTCTTTATTTCTCATCTTCTCCTGAAAGATGAGAACTACTTTCCATTTAGCGAGACCTCATCTTGAAGAATATTATTACAGAATTGGTCGAAAATATTTTAGTTTTTTTTGTTGGCTCACAAAAATGCCTGAGTGCTGTGAAAACATCAGTTAGAAGAAAATGGATCCACCGTTGGAGAGAAGAAACCAAAGGTAGAAACCTCTATGACATTCAAAAAGAACCATATGATTTGGAAATGTATCAAGGGGTTCCCAGATTTACAGCCGTCTTTGCAGCACGAGCAAGAATCGGACACAATGTGACTGAACCTATCTCTTCAGATTTAATCTGGGTGAATCTCCACTCTGCTCTAACTGTAGAAAAGAGGAGGAGACTCTAGACCATATCCTCCTTCGATGCTCCTCACCAATTCCACCAAGAGTAGCTCTGCTGTCTGCGCTAGGAAGCCAGGGAAACGTCAAAACAATATTGATCGATAAACAGTTTTGGACCTTGGCTGCAGCAACGTATTATGGACATCGGACCATCGGAGTCACATGACCCTGGACGTCCGCAGCAAGAAGTTTGATGGCTCACACTCTCTTTATATGTTGTTAAACTTTCAATCCTTATTAAAATACTTTTCATTCGTCTACTCAAGTTCAAACACATTTTTTTAAACTTATGATAAATAACAAATAGAGTTTTTTTGAAATAATAATCCATTAATGAAATTGAATTATGAATTATTTTAGATTTATATGGGGAAAAAAGCTTTGTGAGGGCATAGCGTATGCGATATAGTTATTTCGTCCCATTTAGTTTAAAATAAAGAATTAATTATGATTTCATAAAACAGCTGATTTTATGTTATAGGCTATGTGATAGAACAGCTGTTTTAACGCATATTATATGTTACTTAATTTATATAATTGTAATTATACATTAAAAAATAAAGAAAATATTTTTTTCCAAAGTAAGAATTGACTTTAAAGATATTTTGTGTATATGATTTATTCTTATTATGGGAGAAACAATAAATAAAAGTATATGAATTATTAAGAAAAATTATTACAATAATTTGAGTTACTAAATATATGGTTTCTTTATTTTGCCGAAGAAAATATATATTTACCTAATGGTTAAGATTAAATGTGTGACCTTATGTTTATTAATGTGTCTGGAAACGTTGTCGTGCATAATAACACACATTAACATATAAGAAGCTCTAAACACTGGTCTATACTCATGTACATGAATATGACTAACCGTTCAATTTGAAGGCGCTGTACTGTGCTTCTTTGACGGAGGGAAACGTAGGTGAAATATTGGATTATATAATTTTTTTCATAAATATTTTACAAACGTTAACAAAAACATCTACATTTTTTATTGTTTCCTCACCCTATTTTTTACAAAATGATTTTAGTAAATGTGTTTTTACAAATTTCTTTCATTATGCATCTAAATGCATATTTTGTGTTGTATTCAAAAAGAATGGAATTCACTTGAAGTTCAACGACTCAACTGCAAAATAAATCATCGGTAATTCTGCACAACTTCTAGTGTTGTTTTCTTGTGAAAAGAATGGAACGACCAAAGCTAGAATTGGTTGTATTGTTTTCGTGAAATTATCTAAAACGTAAACATTAATATTTATATTCGGTATTTTTGTTTACCAATCCTTAAGTTTCTGAATCCTAGACCTCAAAAGACACCTAACTTATTGAATACTTCAAAAGATAGTGTTAGTACTTTAAAAATGATAAATATTATTTAAAAACTAAAGGCAAAAAAAATTGATTAAAACACAATCCATTTCTTCATTGTTTTTGATTAGTGTTCCTAGAAAGAGTATGAGAACTTGAAGTAGACAAATTTATAAGTTTTTCGGATTTTTGTGTACTTTCAAAATGTTTTTATGAATTTTTTATTATTAAAATTGAACTTTTATATAGTTGTATGAAAGAACCATCAATAAATTGAACAAAAACAAATTAAAATAACAAAATAAGATAAATACGGTGAATTAAATATAAGACTGCAATCAGACGTCATACAAAAATCACAAGTTAATCATTTATGTTTATAATAGAAATTTTACTTAAAACATTATTTTTTTAATGTATTTTTTCTGTAAACTCTTAAAAATAATTTTAATACAATATATGCAATAAATTGACAATGTAAAATTATTTCGTAATAAAATCATACTGGCTTTTTAAGAAAATTGTGATAATTCAATGCTTTTTATTAGGTCACAATCTTTTTATACAGAGTGGCGCACATAAAGGTAGCCCCGTTAATAAAATCAACATAATTGAAATTAAATCTGTTTATTAACGACATATCTTGGATTATTATAACAATTTTAAAATACCAAATAATATTTCATTTAATATTCTATAATATTGGTACATTATTACATGGTATGTTGAAAGTGGTCATCGTGAGCTTGTACACATAAGGTAGCGCGGCGAATCATGTTCTGAAATATACACAGGAGTACAGGAGCTGTAATGGTCCGTATGACGTTCGTGATCGAAATCTTTTGGTCTTCAATGGTTTTTTTATTGCTGGGGTATACTTCATTCTTAAAACTTCCCCATAAGTAATAATCACAAGACAAACCTGGTGTCGCGGCGGGGATAAACCTGAAGAGACAGTAGCAAAAACACTTCTCACATGAGCCAGTGATCCACGAGGTGTATGACAAGTCGCATCGTCGCGTCGGTAAAACCAATATGTAATTCCGTGTGATACGAGTGGATTAATAATTTTATAGAAAATCTTAATGTAGACATCTGTGTAGACATTATTCAATTTCGGCTAAGTTACAGAGCTACTTATATGTGCACCATTCTGTAGGATATATATATATATATATATATATATATATATATATATATATATCACTATATGTACTTATACAAGAATCTTACTTGGTATTTATGTGAGTTAACTTTCAAAGATTGGTCGTATCTCCATCATCGGTCATCACTGATCGCGGGTTGTAGAAGACTGCGAGCTGTGTAGAATTCCCGTTGGCACAAGGTGTGGTGTACTGTTATGTTCTACTTTCGGATTCACTGCACTGTGCGAGTCTTTTAAGTTTGTCTTGGGGATAATTTTGTCTATTAGGTTGAATAATCGTTTTTTTATTTTATTTGTATTTGTTCGTTTATGATATTATTTTTATGTTTATAAATTTGTAGTTCCCAGATTGTCATTTTTAGCCCTTTTTGTACTTTTTTTTTATTAGGTGTAGGTTTTATAATGTGGGAAATGTGTGTTTGTTTTCGATGGCGTGTGAGTTTGGTGACTAAGTTTGAGTTATAAGTTTCTGGTTTGATGTATGCATTGAGGTGTTCTTGATATCTGTCTTTTAATTTCTTTTTTGTTTGGCCTATGTATATTTTATTACAGTCTGGGCATTCGATTTTGTATATTCCGTTATTAAGTGTGGGACATATTTTTTCCGGTAGGTTTGTTTTATTGATTATGTTTCCTGTGTTTTTGTAAGCTATGTTAATGTTATTTTTTATTGTTTTAGTTATTCCTTTTGTGTTGGACCCTGTATATGTGAATGTGGCCCATTTTGTTGTTGTTTGTAGTTCGATTTTAGGTTGATTTATTTATTTAATATTTTAAATTCTAATTTATCTATAGTTTTTTTATTGTATCTATTTTTTTGGGCTATTTGATATTTTATTTGTTTTTCTTTTTCTTAATTTTTTATAGGCAGTTTTAGCATTCTGAATAAGAGAGAGAGTTGTAAGCAGCCATTGTATGTCGTGGGGGATGGTTAGAGTGGTTTGGTATTGTATTAATGGTATTAATAACATTAACATAGCTTACAAAAACAAAGGAAACATATTCAATAAAATAAACCAACCGGAAAAAATATGTCCCGCACTTAATAATGGAATATACAAAATTGAATGCTCAGACTGTAATAAAATATACACAGGCCAAAGAAAAAAGAAATTAAAAGACAGATATCAAGAACACCTCTATGCATACATCAAACCAGAAACCCAAACTTATAACTCAAACTTAGCTACACACGCCATCAAAAACAAACACGCATTCCCAACATTAAAAAACGTACACCTAATAAAAAAAGTACAAAAAGGCCTCAAAATGACAATCTGGGAACAACTACAAATTTATAAACATAAAAATAATATCATAAACGAACAAATACAAATAAAATAAAAAAACTATAAACTATTTAACCTAATAGACAAAATTAACCCCAAGACAAACTTAAAAGGCTCGCACAGTCCGAAAATAGAACATAACGGTACACCACAACTTGTGCCAACGGGAATTCGACACAGCTCGCAGTCTACTACAACCCCCGGTCAGTGAAGCCCGATGATGGAGATACTACCAATCTTTGAAAGTTAACTCGTATAAATAACAAGTTAGGTTCTTGTTTAAGTACATATAGTGAAAGTGATAAGTGAATACAAGAAAACAGTGTTGCAAAGTTACAAATATATATATATATATATATATATATATATATATATATATATATATATATATTTATGTATATACATTGTAATTTTTTAGTCGTTAATAAAATACGTTTTTATACATCCAATCATGTTCAAATATATTTTTTTCACCCGTATTGGATGACAATAATGTTATTACATTTTTTCCAAGACTTTAATACGTAATTAAATTTTAAAAAGTCTACGTCTTGAACGGATTCAAACTCAGTGTTTGAAATCCAGCACTTCGACACTGAGTCCACTTTCCTATAGCTAGAAATCTATTACATAAAGACGTATATAAATCATAAAAGAAAGATTCTTTACAATAATATTGTATTACAAGAGATAGATAGATTGAGAAGTTATTGATCACCATAAATTAGAAACTGAAAAAAAGCGATTAAATAGTAACAAACAAAAATTCCAGTCCAGCAACATATACTGTATACAGAGGAAAGTTGCAAGGAAATTCGCTTCTTATTTTGCCACTTAATATTGTGATTTTGACATCTGTATTTACATATTTATATTAATTGTAATTATAAAATAAAACAATCAGAAATAAATATTTTTTCTTGTTAATCTTAGTAGGAATTGACTACAATTATTTTTATGTCACTTGTTTTTTAATTCTTGTCTTGGAAAGTTAGATTTTATATAATAGTTTTTATTTCCATTTTAATGCGTTTTGTTATTTTTCTTTATATTATTTCTTTATGTATAATTTCTCTTATATTATATTTATGGGAACGTTAAATTCTATATTATCTACAAAGCGGTGTATAATAAAATGTAATTGTAAATGTCAATTCATTGCATGTGTTATGAATAATTGGTAATTAATAGTTCGAAAATTCTCACAGTTTTTAAAGATAATTTTGTAAACTAATAGTTGTTTTGCAAACCTAAAAAAGTGAATCCCATTTTAAAGTCTATGCATAAGTATTTGGATATTTACAAGCCTAAAGTTACAAATAAATTATTAATGCTCAGATTCAAGTGAAATAGAAACATGATACTATATTGAGCGTGGTTAATGAGATAAAATTATTAAATACCGATAATAATCGGGTTATTGGAAGGACTTACATATTATCAACAGCTTCTGTGAAAATATTACCTCATCAACACCGTCGTTTTAGGCAATGATTCAGGCGTGCTATCATCGGTTACGTCATTGAAGCTTTTGTTAGGCTTAACGTCTCTGCGCCATGAGGCAACACCTTATAAGCCTTCTTAAACGTTTTCCCTAGAGATATTGCTATGCCACTAACGGAATCTTGCAGTGTTCAGTAGTAGCACAGTGTAGATAGATATCCTCTATACTTCCATGTGTGTGCGTTTTGATTTTAAATGTGTGTCCACGTTATTTATACTTCTCCACAAGTTATGTTTCTTTGTATTTAATAGCAACCTACATTCGGGACTAATTTTATTTCATGTTTTATTTACATATTATCCCAGCCTAGCAACGCAATTGCATCACAGAATCAGATGAAGTATTTATCATTGTTTTTCATTTCCTTATTGCACCATTCTTCAATGCATATTCTACCACAGTGTGGAACAGTCTACGTGAGGTAGGTTCTCTATGATTAACCGCTTAATTTATTGGTTTTCTATTTGTTTACATTAAAACCAGTTGCCACTTTCATACCAGTAACACATACCACTTGTTAGTTTTATCCATTATCGTTGCTTATTAGATCGAGATTAAATAAAATTGTCTTCATTAAAATTTTTCACATGTTCGTAATTTTAGTTTTTAATTTGATTATTAATTTTCCCTTTGGATTTATTTTATTCGTAAATGTATTGTTTCTTCTTCATACATAAAGATTTTAACTGTCTTTTGGTTTCGCTATATTCTTGTTTATAAATTTAGATTGTTTACAATGATATACATATAATCAACAAACAACCTCTTAGTGTCTGGTAGAACCACCACGTCGAGTACGTGCACAGAACTGAAATAGCTATCTAGTCGAATGAACTGTTAAAAGTATTTTTGTTCAACTTAGAAAACATCAATAGTTTTTAATAAAATTTGAAACCTCAGCAGAACATTGGATTATGTCTCGTTCCATTTAATAATTGCCGAAGGGTCAATTGTTTTAACAAAATATTACAAAATTGTTTGTTGTACTCATCTGGAATTCACTGATAAAATTCTATTACATAATACTTAACTAAATGAATAGGTAGGGGTTACTTGCGGACGCGTTTCGAAAGAATCGCTCCTATTACGATGCAAAACCTCTTCGTATTCACTTAGTAAATTATTAATTAATTAAAGTAAAAAAATATAACTCATCAAACAATAAAGTAAATCCTAAACTGTAGCAAGTAATATAATCAAACGTTTTTTTAAGTAAATTATTACTTTGGTCAACAAGGATAATTTTATTTGAGTTTTTTTTGGGTAAATAATTGTAATTGTTTTAAACAAAGTAAATTACATATGCGTTGAAACAGCGGTTCTACCACACACACGTAAGCCATAAAATCGGCTGTTTTATACAATCATATGTTATCATATATTTTAAGCAAAATGTGAAGAAATAATTATATTGCATACTTGGCCCCTTTTATGAAACGTATTTCTCCAATATAAAACTAATATTAAAAATTTAATTTAATTATTGAATTCATATATGAAGAAAGTGTATTAACATTTATTTTCATCTACTACAAGTTATAATAAACGTATTTGAACTTGAGTCACAGTAGCTGCTGTCACCTAGCGCTACTACCGGAAACGTTGTAAAGCTCTTAGTTGTAGCTGAGTATTTTGTGGAGACAGATATTTCTTAGGTACGGTTGTCACTAGTATCATAAAGGGTTAAATTTTACCAATAACCTACCCTAAAGACGTCATCGTTAGGTAGGAATACCATGGCTTATCTAGAAATATATCTCTCGAGTTTAGTGATAAATCTTTTGAGGTACGAAACGTTTTAGACTGATGGGACTAAATAAAAATACATCTAGTATTACAAACACATTTACACATTTCTCGTAAATACACTGTATTTTGTGTGTTCTTGATTTTATATGTGCAACAATAGTTTAGGGAAATAAAGTGTGATGAAGGTGTAAAATGGTTTTTATGGAGGTTTTGTGTTTCTTTAATTATATCGTATTTACGTCCAAGTTATTATTTACAGTTTGTAAAAATACAGCATTTAAGCTTACTTAGGTTTTAGTACATTTTTATATTTTACGACGAAATATTTCACAATATTTGATATGAAAAACTCCAAAATTGATGTTTTTTCACCAAAAATTTGAGAAAAAATTATTTTAAAACGGTAAATCGTTTAGTGAAAATAGGATAGGTTTGTTTAGGTTAGGTTATTAAAGGGCTTGTCCCTTAGCCTTACTGTTCAGGTTAGTTCTTTATAACATTTACCAATTGAATTTTGAAGTCCATTACGTTCGGTGAAACTGACGGTGAACTGGACACAATTAAATATTTAGCATACACAAATGGATACAACACCACAATAATAGACAAACTATGGTACAAAATACAAAAAACGCTAAGAAAACACTACAGACAGGGAAAACAAATACACATTACCATACATAAACAAAGCAACAAACAAAATAGGATACAAAATAGAATACAAAACTAATAACAAGTTACAATACAAAATACAACACAACACCAACAACAAAGATAAACTACAAGCACCAGGCGTATATAAACTGAACTGCGACGTATGTAATAAATCTACATTGGACAAACAGGTCGCAGCTTTAAAAAAAGGGTCGAGGAACACAAACAGAACGCCAACTCAACATTTTACAATCACATAAAAGAAACAGGACTCAAATACACAGACATTTACCATAACCTAGAAATCCTACACATCAACCAAAAAGGACCACATCTCAACACACTAGAACAATATGAAATTTACAGACACACAAAAACACAAAGTACAAACGTAATAAACGAACAAACACAATAAAAATACTCTTTGATACTATCGAAAACCTACCTTTAAAACCGTCACTGCCTGACCCGACATCTTCAAGCAGAAGACACTGATGAAGATCGCCACGTAGCGATCGAAAACGTTCTATGTTAGTAAGTTTTTACAAAATTTAAAGTTCGGATAGTCATAAACTAATATAAAAGTGATTATATACCAATTGGTACAACTTTTATTTATGGTTACACTCACAGTGATTATTGGTAAATGAAAGAGATTGACTTGCGAGTCAAGAACATCTATTTAGTTAAACAGGGAACGTTTCAATAACGGATATGTTATAGCCTTCAGACCTACAATACATAATTACGCAATTAAATTTATCAATAAAAAATGTTATTTTTGACGTTACCCATTTAGAGTTTCGTGTAATGTCTTATATTTATAAGAAATTTCATTGTGGCTATGTTTATTTGTGAACTATTGCTATTATTGTTGGTAATTCTAACTGTGTACTTATGCATTGTAACCCTGAAGAAGATAACGTATTCGATATTAAAACATTGCCTGTGTAAATAAATAGTACCTGACTCGCAAGTCAACCGCTTCTATTTAACAATTGTTATAATTGTACATTATAACAATTAACTGTACAGTTTATTTCATTATACTGTGTCTGTTAGTCGAAATTATATTTTTGATAAAATGAATTAAATTCCTTCAACCCAGGACAAAGTTAGTTATTTGTTTTACCTAAAGAAAGGTTGGTAAATTTAGTTCTATTGAGTTGACAGCTCTTTTAATCGATTAATTTTTATTGCAGGTTATGATTAATCGTTGGTTTTAAATTTTGATCTCTAGTTTAGATTGAAATGATTTACACTGCTCAAATGGAGTCTAGTTCAGTATTTTGCAAGAGGTTTTTTAACTTCATAGATTCAGCTTGTTTTTATTAAAGTCAGTTGAATTGTTTAAATTAGGATTGGTCGCGCTGTTTATTTTATGTTATATTAATTATATTTAAATTAACTATTTTGTTGAAACTATTTTTAAAGTGTATATTTAGCTTAGGAAATATTATCTTGCCTAGCGTAGGGTCAATTTGTGGCATTTTGCTTATTATGACTTTTATGTTGGCTGCCCTGTTCCGTTTTGTTATTTGAATTAGTCTGAGTGGTTGTTTATTTGGACAAATTGTTTACCTATATAACCCTAGATTAACAAGCATATTTTTTAAAGCAATTATTCATAAACATTACTCCATTTTAGAAAATTTAACAAAAACATCTAAATGTACATGAACTTCATTTAAAACTAAGCAATTAAGTGAAATATAATTTTAAGTAGATATTTATGTATTTTTTTATTTGATCAAGTCACATTTGTGTCAGATCATATAGGCCTATACGTTTCTCTGATGCTCCGAACGTATAAGCTTTTGACACGAAATATGTAAGGGTTGTAATTCTCCGTTTTTGTTTGGATTTATTTTTCTTGGGGTTCTTTCTAGAGAATTGAAAACATTTCCCCAGGATGGTCTCAATGTTCTACATTAGGTGGAGCGGTATAAGTTGGAATTTGAAATATTTCAGTGGAAACATAAGACCTTTGCTCATTATGTTTACAAACTCTCTTGAAACCAGTTTCCTTTGTTAAAACTATGTTATTCATTTTAATTCACTGATATGTAATAAATTAAATCTTTATTGTGTTTTTCTATAGCAATGTCCTTCACAAGATATCTTTGGAACCTTTGTCCGTTCAAATAACAATAGTTACAGCAAATATGTAAAACTAAAAACTCATCAGCTGAAATAAAACCGTAAATAAACCAACAATAAGCCCTAAACAAGTAATAAACCCTAAATAAAGCAACAATATACCGCACGATTCAACAATACTGAACACCCAAACTATTTATAAGGTTTCATTTCTTAGAGAGAATAACAGAGAATAACAAAGGCCACAATAAACAAACACGACCTGGCTATCAGAAAGAAAACATAGAATAATGAAAGAAGGTTAGAGCCAAGTTAGAGTTTCGCCAGGTTAGGCAACCATTTAAATGTAAAACTCCCAGAAATTCACGTCGTCTCAGAGATTATTGTGGAGCTAGAGTTAAGATGGGTTAGGTTATGAATATTTTAATATATAACGTTATCTTATGGAATAGGTTTGTTTGTCTGGATTAAAATAGATTCAGGTCAGTCGAGTAAAGTATATTACAGTCCTATACACAGTCAGGTATAGTGCAGACCACGTAACCGTGCACTAGGCTTTGAGAGATCGTAGTAGGAGAGACCGGAGAGAAAGTTTCAGTATACTTAACAACAAACATGATAAGGGTTGTCAAAACCGTATTGCATGAGACGGTCTATAATAGATAAATACGATGATAAATTAACCTCGGTATGAAATAACAAACAATCTTGAAATATGTTTAGACGTATCGGATGCAGAAGCTGTTGATGTATAGAACATTCTTAAAATGTAACATGTTTTCATAAGTGGTAGTAGACGAGAAATCTCATGCGATCTCTCAGGGCCAAGTGTACGTTTAAATGGTCTGCTCTACACAAAACCTTTATGAAGACAAATGTTTTGTACAGAATTCCACTTAACTTAGGAAATTTTGCTCTGTAATTTAACTTATGCGTATAATGTTTAAGACAAACAGCAATAAAATTAAGAAAAAAGGTATCTCCTACAGCCATCTAATCATCCACCATCTCTAACAATAGCAGGTTTACCAATATTAAACGTTTAAAGCTGTGGTAATATAAAAAGTTGTCGTCTCGATGTTTACCAGAAGTAAACACAAAGTAATGCTTATTTTATATTGCCAAGTATACAATGGAGAAGTTTTCCAATAATGTTACAATCTCCCGTGTCACTTCGTTATACATGTACAGTCCAAAGAGAAACTGTTAACTTTATGCTGAAATGTTCTACCTCGCGACAGGTAACACATGGTCAAAAATTAGGTTTCGAATATAATAATGACTTCCATCTTCAAATTTAGCTAGTAGTTTATTATACACCGTAACTAAGTTTGAGTACAAACACTTGTTTCGAGTAGCACTTATTGAAGGCTAATCTAACGGTGGAAGAGATTTTTTATGTCGTAGGGTAGTTAGGGTGGTGTTGAAAATGCCTATTTAGATTCTATTGTATGGGTTAGGAGCTTGTATATTAGATATCCGATGTTTAGTAAGTGTTGAATGTGGTTTGAAATTATTTTATTTTGTATTGTTTGGTTGAGCGGAATGCAGATTAAACATAAACTAAATAATGTTAAATAATTTTTCCAAGAGAATAGTTTTTTAGGCTTGTCTGACACGTTTGAGATAGAAGATTAGTTGAAGCGTTACATCCAGACTTCTTAACGTCAAATTGTTGTATTACCTTAAATGTTTCAAGTACGTTTTCACTTCTGTTTCCCAGTTCTTCTACTGGCACATCTTGAAATATTCGTCTTAACTATTTTTGAAAGTATTTCTTTAAATATTTGGAAGTCATATTTTTGTCGTTATTTCAAATTATGTTCTGTTTTCTTTTTACATGTAGCAAAAGATTTTAAAAATATTTCTATATTTGATTTTAAATTAAATCTTTTTTCACTTTCACTAAACTGTTTGTATTTTTTTTATTTTCCCATTTCCTCTACCTGCAACTATATTATGCTTCAAAATTTGTACTCTATTTTTACTTTCAAATTGTTTTGAATCTCCTCCTGTTAATGATTTCGTTATTGTCGAAGTAATTCTTCCAATTAACTTTACTGTTTTGTGTCTTTAAAAGTTTTTTAATAATATAACATATTCCTTTTACAGAACTTATGATTAACTTTAAATATTTAAAGACTTAAAAACGTTTGACTCAAAAGTTTTTAGTTCAAAGAATTCTAGGGGAATTTATTTTACGTTTTTATATTCATATTTTTTGGTTAGTCTATAACAAAAAAAAGGGTTTGATAAAGAGAAAAATGGCTTTTAAATATTTTTAAAGCAAAGTACGGTACCAAAAATCCCCTGTAATAGATCTCTATTTAATACTTATTTCAGACCATTGTTTAAAAATACTTATTAAATAAAATCTTACTTAATACTTTTAAAAAAATAATGCTCTACATCTTTTACAAAAATGTAATGATTTTGTAATATTTCGACGTATTTAGTTTTGTCTGTATTTATGCCTGCCTGAGAATAAACCTCGTTGAATGGTGAAAATAAAAGCAGAACATTTACAATAAAACATTTCCAGATATTGTATTCCCCAATAGGTATTATCATTCAATACTTGCTGTATTTCGTCTCATAAAAGCTGCACTGAATAAGACATCGCACTTAGAGCATCCCCGCACAGAACAACAAATCCCCTCTCACTGTTTGCTGTTCTCGCCGTTTATATAAAAATGTATTACATTCTAAATCCCGCCTTGGAGCTTTTCACTTCAACAATGGGGAAGTTTTCCAATAAACTGATAGCACCAATAAGCCCTGATATCACTCTTGCCGAGTAAGTCGCTCGGATGTGTATTGTGACGTCATAACCCTACGTCAACCAGACGCGTTCATAGCCATCATATAGTCGGGAGAAACAGCCTGATGTGCGAAGTTTACATGCACTGCTGTTATAAAGCCCAGGTGGTAGGCCTGACTTTAATTCTGTTGAACTTGGGAGTAATCGTTTCCCAGAAATAGAATAGTTTTTAAATTTGTTTATAATTAATTGTTTTTTCTTACTGTACAAAAATGAAATAAATATTTACAATAAACTAGTCCTTTGTTGTTCTTTTTACTTTTAACAAGTAATATAAACAAATACATTTTAAAAGTAAATTCCTATTTAGATTAAGAAAGAAAAATTTACAACAGTAAAAATTAAAACAGTCAACTCTAAATCTGACAACACATTAGTTTAATAAAACAAACACACTAGTTTAATAAATCAAACAGACTAGTTTTGATGACGGTGTCGCCTTCATCAGTACTTGGCTACTACACTAATGAAGTAGTAGCCAAACTATGATGAAGGCGACATCGTCATCGAAACAAGTCTGTTTGTTTTAAAAAACTAATGTGTAGTGAGATTTGAAGTAAACTGTATACATTTTTTTATTGTTGTGAATTGCTCTCATTACCTAAGCTCTAAATAACTTATTATTAAAGAAAAATTTAATTTTAGTTACTTGAAATTAAACAAATACAATTAATATTACTACAATAACATAACCTATGCGTGAAAATATCTGTTATGGCACATAACCTATAACATTAAATTAGCTGTTTTATGAAATCATATTATCATTTATTTTAAGACAAATGGACGAAATACCTATATTGCATACCTTGCCCCTATTGTGAATTTTTTTTTCTAGTTAAAACTAAAATAATTCATTATGTTAATTTGAAAAAAAAACTGTACCACATCAAGTGGCATCCACTACAAGTTTAAAAAAATGTATTTGAACTTGAGTAGATGAATAAAAAGTATTTTATTAACAATTGAAAATTTGAACAGTATATATTTATAAGTTACGTGTTATATTAAGCTGGAATGGTTTTTAAAAATGATTTTTATTTTTATAAACCTTTATTGAATTTAATAAACAATTAATTTAGAAAACTGTTACATAAATTACTTAATAAAACAATTCAATTGATATGCACTCAATTGGAGTGGAAGACGTTTGTTCGATACAGAGGCGAGTTATACACTGCCGGGGATCTGTTCTCACCACCTATATAATACAAAAGCTGCGTAAGCAGGAAATTTCCTAGCACGCATTTTATTATGAAAGGTTCACATAAATCGTTTATATAACATATATATATATATATATATATATATATATATATATATATATATATATTTCATAAAAAGACACTCCCATTATATATAGGGAGTGTGACAACTAATAGAAGGCTGTGATAAATTAATAGATATAACAAAAACAATCTTTACATCTCTATTGTCTATTAGGCATATGAAACATATCGAATGTCTAAAAATGTATCGATATGCTCTGAAGGATTAAACAAGACTTAGCAAGATGAGGATGTCAGCTGACAAACAATAGATGCCAGTCGACAAACATTACACCAGCTGACAAACTCTACAGCAACAAAAGATTCGGATGCCAACATAAAACATTGCTCCACAAATGGCATTGTTCCCCGCAAACAGTTGCATAACTAAGGAACTTTCTAATGAGAGTTGGTTAACGAAACATTCTGCGCTTGATAAATAACAACGACCTTTATAATTATATGCTCAGCTGGAAATACTTCTGTGAATTTTAAAAAGAGGAGTGTTTATATCCGGATTGTATAGCAAGAACTACTCATGAATAATTAACCAGCAAATTGTTGGGCCTTTTTTAACCACTAAGTTGGAAGAAATTATGTAAACAAGATGTGAGATGTTCAGCAGTAAAAAAAGAATCACAAAATAAGATATTCAAGAACGTTATATACCTAAATAGAAAATGAATAAAAGCTGAAGGAATTAACTAAACAAAAAAAGTATAGAAAATAAAAAAAGTTAAAATATACAATGGAAGGAATGACATTTTAAAGCGAAAATATTATAAAACTGAGTAAGGAAAGAAACAAATGGTGAAATAGAAAGAAATAAACTTTTTCATACTTCTCAAGAGACTGGTGGATAAACCGTAAGAAATAACTAAGACGGCGGGGAGGGGGGGGGGTAGTCACGGATTAAAATTTAGGTCATAAATAAAAAAAAGTTCTTTAAAAGTTGAAATATTATCTGTGAGGTGTCATCGTGGCTATCGTTGCCAGATGTGTGCTTTATAGGAATAAACTACATCCCCAACGCTTATATAAGCATTAAAGGCCTAATACTCGTATATTAATATTTTCTTTGCTTTAAAAGAGTTCTAAGGAAAAAAAGTTAAATAGATTTGACTAGCTAAAAATGGCGTGAATATTTACATTTCAAAACATTATTATTTTACAGTACGAAAGTATTTTTGAAATCATGTTAAATTTTCGACTTTTTTAAATTTCTATATTCAATAATGTGTAGAGAAATTGCTTAAGAAAACGAAATACCTGTCCTCGTATATGGAAAAACAGAAAGGAAACAATATAAAGAATTCATATTAGTTGAATCCATCTTCACGTGAGCTACTAGTTTTACTAAAACACACACACTACCAAGAACATATAAACCCACTAACAAACAATAACTACCAAATATCAAACTTCGCCAAATATCTCATATCCACAAAACATGACCACATATACAAAACATCCAATCTACAAATTCTTCTTAAACAATAAAAACATAACAAACGTTTCACAACCCATCAATACGATATATACAAACATATCAACTACATTATAGCTCACACAAACTTTTTGACATAACTACTAATCCTCACAAATACACCCATACCCCCAACTAACTTACGAAAACCTTGAGATCAGTTACGGTCTGAGTTGACAATGGGACACATCTACCGAAACGGCCGTCCTCAACAAATATAAGCTAGAAAATCTAGTTTAAGTGCTACTATAGGCAAGTTGTAAAATATTTACAAGTGTTTTAGTAAAGAATGGAATTATATCGTGTTAAAAAAAAAACAGTTAAAGGCAATAAATGTTTGAAAAATGAGTATTAGTAGAAGAATATATCTCCTTGTTTAAGCAGAATAATATCGATGGTAATTATTTTAGAAAATGAAACGATGAACATTAGTAATAATAAAACAAAGAATACAACAATATAATATAATGAATAAATAAAAGAGATCAGAATTCGAAAGGCATGCACTTGGATGAATAGTTGGCACAGAAATAGCATAACATTAAATACCAAGTGATATTAGAATGATTGAATCACAGACTAAAATAAAAGGAAGGCAATAAAATAAACATAAGACAAAAACCTATAATTGAACAAAAAATAATAAATGAACTGACCCCATTTGAAATATACGTGTGTTTTTTTAATTATAAGAAATAAAATAAAATCGTTTACTAGTGTTCTCGTTTAAATTACTAATGAAATGTTTGACAATATTTCTGTTTATAACCTTGAAGTTAACATTAAAATGTAAATTCATAAGAGAATTAGGTTAACTGATTTAAAATTAAGTTAAACAAATATTGACAGTTTAAAATATAGTTCACGTTATGACAGCAAACTTAAGCGGAAAACTTAACACAGTTTACTCATTATCTTGTATTGACAGGCCGCCATTAAATCTTGCAGTAACTGATGAACAATGCCATAACATCGCGACTGGATGTTATCTTTGCTCCATAAAACTTATACTACTGAATTGTGCAGTTGTTTAAACCCATGTTTTATTTCTTACCGTAATATGAGTTACCTTTGGTTTAATTCCGTGTATAGTCGTAAAAGAAAAGTTATTAGTAAAGGTTTTTTAGTGTAAATTGTACATTATTCATCTAGTGAGTTTTGTTTTATAAAGTTATGTTCTGGGATTAGTAGGTTCGTTTAACTTTAGAGCGCAATCATTTTGTCTGTAAATGTGTAAAATCACTTGTTTTATTAGGGTATCGATAATTGAGAGAGACTTGAAGTGCGCATGCCCTGGTTATTTTTACTTGGGTAAATAATCGTTTATTTTATTATAAGACTTATCATATCGATATTTGGGTACAGAATGTAATCACTCAAAAAGCATCCATGTCTAAGAGAGACATGTTACCCTCCAATCCCAGTATCAGGTTAGTGGTGTGTCCACCGATTCTTTCTGGAAACCCTTTCTTGCATATACCTCTATAAAAAAGGGGTTTTAGCACATGCAAATCTCTCTATTACCTATGTAGAGGGATTTTGCTACAGAACTCTGAATCATGTGATAACAATCCACCTTGTGTCAGAGGTCAAGGAATTTTATTTACGTATTGAATTACAGTTATAAAAGGTAGTTACTGTGAAAGCATCCCTGTCTAAGAGAGGCACGGTTTCCCCTAATCCTAGTATTAAGGGAGTACTACTGTATATGCCTACGTCTTCCTGGAAACCCCGCCTTACATATAACTCTATATAGGAGGCGTTATAGCACATAAACACAACTGTATGCCCTCTGTAGACGATTGTGTCTAGTTCGTTCATAGAGCTCGGAAATCGTGGGATAACAATCTACTTTGTTTCATAGGTCAAGAAATTTTATTTACGTATTGAATTACAGTTATACAAGGTAGCCACTCTGAATGGATTCCTGTACAAGAGGGGAACGTTTCCCCCTAATCCCAGTATCAGGGTGGTACTACTGTGTATCCCTACGTCTCCCTGGAAACTCCGCCTTACATATAACTCTATATAGGAGGCGTTATAGCACATAAACACAACTGTATAGCCTCTGTAGGGCATTGAGTCTAGTTCATTTACAGAGCTCGGAAATCGTGGGATAACAATCTACCTTGTTTCAAAGGTCAAAAAATTTTATTTACGTATTGAATTACAGTTATACAAGGTAGCCACTCTGAATGGATTCCTGTATAAGAGGGGAACGTTTCCCCCTAATCCCAGTATCAGGCGATTTCAAAAAAATAAAAATAATATTGATTGGTTCATATTTTCTTTACATATTGACTGTGTTGAAGATGTTTAGGAATATTTTCACTATGCTCTTCCGTAAATCGTCCTTTGCAAATTAGTTTAAAGGAAATGACAAGTTAACGCATGAAGTTCCTTAATCTCTCGACTTCTGACTAATTACCCATCTTAGCGCTTTATTAGATCAACAGTATTAATTAATTAGGGCAGCTACTTTATAAAATACCTGCGACAGATGAAAACCTAATAAAATCGGAACTCCCTCCGAGAGACAGCTTGATTAAATGAGACTGGAGAGATAAGCCAGATGGAGTGGATCAAGGCACGCTCGTGTTGATTTACTCCGTTCTAATGTTTATTGCAGAGCGACAGTAGCGTAAAGCTTTCATGTTGCCTCTACTGGCTCGTATCATATTATATTATGCATGTCTCTAGATAACCTGATTCGTAAAATAAAACATGCGTTCTATTGGGGTATATTTTGCAAGAAATATAAACACTATTTTAAAAAGAATCACACATTTTTTGTTTGTTTGTATATTTTCCCACTATAGGGAGGCTCATCTTGGATACACTCTCGAAAATGAACTTTTTTCTTTACCTTAGTTGGGATCACGTTTACTTCCGTTAAGCGATCGTATTTCAGATAAGTGATGCCGATATCTCGCCTTGTTCTCAGTACAAGAGAATCATGTAATGCTTCCTTAGTCCCATGTATCTATAAATTATTTTCCCTATAGGGTAGTACAACCTCTTTACCCCTATAGAGAGTAGGTATATTTAGTTATACCAACCTATAGTCGTCAAGGAAAAACTATCCCTACCGTAACCTTACAGTTACTCACTATAAAGTCCTATCTTCCTTGGGTGATAGAAAAAGACATTCTAAGGGTGTACGCCAGATAAGCGGCTCGGTTCTACGAGAACTCTTGCTTTAATCTTAAAAGAATGCTGTTTCCTCCCTTGATCTTATAGTTGTTTCATCTAACCCTACTTTTATCTCTGATGCAAGGGGTGTAACGTCTTTAGACATTCTTATGGCGCCATAGGTAACACAACTATGGCGCTAAGCCCTAAGCATCACGGTTCATCTATACATATACGGACTTCTTTAACCTTCCAAGTATTCTATTTATAGTGGATATAACAGATGTTCATATTTGTAAACGTAACCATGTCTTAGTATCTCACGAATGAAAATATACTTTAATAAAAAAAATTCAATGTGACGAGATTTAGGTTAAATGAGGAGTCAGTGTATTCAAGTTGAAGATGAACGTTTCTTAATTTTCTTCTTCTTTCCGGAATCTTTCTCTTCAATTAATAATACTTTTCTACATTGTTAAAAATATTATGTTATTATATTTACACTATTAGTTTTTCCGATAGGTACAGTGTTTCTCTTGAATGTTTTTTGAAATACAAACGAACATTTCTTTCTCTTCAAATATATTCAAAACATTTTTGGGTTTATATTTGTACTGAGTATTTTCCAAAAAGGTTAGTGATTGTTTTTTCTTTTTTAGTTTTATGTCTTGCCTCATCTTTAGTAATCATAAAATTTCAAAATTACAAATCTCAGTAAAAGTTCCTTGCTTTTTGTATGTACAAATAAATCAACCATGTATGTACACAATGCACTTTCTTTGCAAAAACATATTTCAATCATAAAAACAAGCAAACGAATGCTGGTTTGGTCCCGACTCTTTGGTTTGTTAACAATGACGATGCTAAGGTATTTACTAATAAAACAGGTTTTGCATACGTACACTACTTGTTTTGTTATGTACAGTACTTCAATTGTCTGGAGTTTTTCAATTTAAAGAAATGGTTATTATTTCAGATAGAATAGAACAATAGTTTATTCTTTTTTTATTAAATTGTGTATTTCCATACCTCAGATATGTTTCGGTTTTTACCAGTTATCTGTCCTCTTAGTAGGTTTTATTGGTATTAAAATAACCTTTTTTGAAATTCTTCTTACTTAAAAATTTTTTTTAAAATAGCGGTATCTAACCTTTTTACCTAACGTTGTAAGGCTTAAATATTACTAACATAGAGATAATAAATGGATGATATGTGGTCAATCTATGCAATAAAATAACAGTGGAGGATAAAAGTTTTCAACATATGACTCCCTTCTACTGAATTATATTTTCAGACAACGCCCCTATAAAATATTGGCCCCCATCACTTTGTTGGTTGTAACGATTTCGTTACTTTTTGTCAATTAATGATCCCCAATTATTCGAAGAAATACAGTATAAGCTCTTTGCACGTTAAACAAGTTTTAAAATTGTAAAAGTAACCAATTGACCAAGGTAGAGAATATGAGTCCCCAAAGATTCTACGTTTTCATCACGGTTTCACCAAAGATTTCATGAGACACTAAATAACTGATTTTATACGTATTTATGTTCGTACTCACTCTCACAATATCAGTAATTATGGAGGAGAATCGTGGTAAAAGTGGACGAACATGTATAGTACACACAAGTATATGCTCGCATGGTCGCACGCGCACGCGCGCGCGCGCACACACACACACACACACACACACACACACACACACACACACACACACACACACACACACACGCACACACACACACACACTCACACACACACACACACACACACACACACGCACGCACGCACGCACACACACACACGCACACACACACGCACACACGCGCACACGCACACTTACACACACACACACACACACACACACACACACACATACACACACACGTACGCACGCACGCACACACACACACACACACACACACACACACACACACACACACACACACGTAAACTTACACCGCCTTAACCCTTCGATGCCGACAAATAATTAAAAATATAGGGTATTCATACCTAATAGTACATACTCTATGCATTTATTTCGGTTGAAATTTTAAAATTACCGAATTAAACTAAGTCGATCTTTTCTTTCAATTTGTATGTTGGTAAACATTTTATTTTGTGGTCACTAGTTGGAGTTAAATAATGTATATCTATGATGATGCATACAAACAACAGTAAATAATCCTAAACAAGCTAATAATATAATATATACTTACATCTTATAAAGCTCTACTGTAGCAAAACATACAGTTCGATAAAAACGCATAAGTCGTTTCCAAAATGTATATAATATTTGCCTGTGGGAATTGAAAGAAGACAAAAAAGTCTTTTTGTAAAAATACTTAAAAAAATCTGAGACAGAATTACAAAGAGGTTTTTACCACTGGTTGACAACGGCTAAGCAAAGGAGAGAATGATATGACGATGGATTATTGTGGGGTTTCTCTTTATAAAGTAGCAGATTTAAAGGAACAATGGCTTCGCCTAATTAGGACCTCCTTTGAGAGAGGAGACTCTGCCTTCCTTTCTCGTGTCAAATAAAAATCTTTCTCTGAGCCTATAACGCAACATTTGTCACTATTTTTCGTACTTACGTCGTTCTATAGCCCTTAACGTTTAGTTTCTTTGTTTAGTATCTATAAAATGCTAGCTAAATTTAACGATATTAATACACTCACCTTCGTTGCTGTTAGGAATATTTCTATATATTTGGGTACAGTTTTCTGCCTTTCCTAACGTTACAATATTCTCTTCTGTTGGCGCGTTTCGTAGTGATTCCATTTTCAAAACTTGAATCGTACTAAGTTTTGAGAGTACGGTTTTAATTTTGAAAATGGAATCACTCCGAAACGCGTCAACAGAGGAGAATATTCTAACGTTAAGAAAGGCAGAAAACTGTACTCATATATATATATAAATCTACCGATTTTGTTCATGAAATAGATATTTTAATGTATTCGAATTAAACTACTAAAGTGAAGAAAATAATATTTTCTGTAGAAATTGGCGTCACCAATTAAAATATTTAATTTCACAATTACTCAGTAGAGTATCCCATATTTTTTAATGTACGGCAAACTTCGTTCCCTCCTTACTAACCACTCATTTTATGGACTTCAAAATTGAAATAAATAGATGCGAACTCTATGAAAACAATGACGTAACGTTGTTAATAAGGCGATATAAAAACTAAATAATAACCAACTCACAAACAATATTTTCTCATTCGTGTTTCAAAGACAGACACATCTTCATCGGTGAGTTTAACTTTACGAATAATAGTTTATAAGAGTTATAACTAAAACAGGTAGAGATAGTTTGTAGTTTATGTTATTATCTACACTAATATATCAAATTCTAATGGTGTCTGTGTGTGTGTGTACCTGTATGTGAGTGTGTTCCTCAATCACGTAAAAATTACTTTATTCATTAAGCTGAAATTTTAAATGGACGTTCTTGGTATCCTTTGTGAACACAAAGGCCTATTTTTACTTAAATATTCCGTCAGAGAACATGGACCTTTAAATCTTCCTTAACACTCAATTATCTATACTCCATGTTAACTTGGCTTAGTCAGCTGATAATCACCTTTAACAGTCTTTTTTAAACACATTGAAACAGCTGATAAAACAGGTAGAGATAGTTTGTAGTTTATGTTATTATCTACACTAATATATCAAAATCTAATGATGTCTGTGTGTTGAAACGTCCCACCCCCACTTTGCAGAACAATATATTTATCATATATTTATATATCTGATGCTCGCACGGATTTGTGTACCGTGTTAAGATCCCTAAATTTTGTCTTGTGTTCCCGCGTAATGTACCACGCCCAAATGCAAGCCTATTCCCGCTGACTTCTACCTTAACGTTTGTATGACCTCCCCTAAGTTGGTTGGCAGGTTTGTTGGGTCTGTATTAAGTCACACATGTCAGTAAAATAGTCAGCTGGAAAGAAACAACATATATATGAACACACAAAATTTTCAGAGAATCTTACCACTTCATGAAATCTGCAGGCACAGCAAGGGGACGTGCAAAATATGATCATGTTTAAGATACCTATTTTAAAAGGCTCCTGTGTTCTTTAAACATGATCTGCCAGTAGACATTGTCTCTGGGCTTCAATACAAAAAACCAACTAATTTTTAGAATAGCTCAATAAAATTGTTCTCAGGAGAGAACTCGTTTGACAAAACATTAGGTTCTGAATTTTATATATTTATTAATTAATGAAATTTAATTAAAACTGTACTCTGATTTTATAATCATTATTTACCAGTTGGAAAAAACTAAAAGGTTTTATTGGTTGTTCAACACAGGATAAATTCAAATACTGTAAGTTTTTATAATGCATTTAATTACTGCTTTTAAAACTAAACTAATTTTCTTTTCAAATAAAACATATTTAGATCTCTCTTTATCTGCACAAATTATTAATTAAAAGTTCGTTAATTTTTACATATTTAACTCCTACATTTCATATGCAATTCATTTATTACATTTACATATTAAAAAAAAAAATATTTCCAAATTTAACATAATAAAATATTTTATCTTCTTATTTGAAGATTGAATTAATATAATTAACATTTGATTATAAATAATTTTAAAGTTTATATGAGTCAATAAATCTGGTCTTCTTGAAAATGATTGGCTTATGGTCAAAACGACTTTGTAAATTTAATATTTATTATTCATTATTTTAACAATTTTGTTATACTAATTAATATTATTACTTTTAAGATTTATTTAATTATTCAACATAGAATGAAGTCATTGTTTAAGTTTAATTGGTAATTTGAATTTAATAAATTTAACTGACTAAATTTGACGTTAATTCGTATACAATAGAGAAAATGACGTGCCAAGGATTTCCTTGCCGGTCCTGGAGTCCTTTCGTCTGGATTCCCTGGTCCCTGGACATCGGAAGTTGCCATCCCTGGTCAGTCGATGGAAGTCTTTCTCCATTTCCGCGTCCTGGAGGCAGAGTCCGGAGCCCTCGTCCATAGATGGAAGTAGACGGCAGGAACGTGGGAACTGTGGCTATTTTGGTCCCATCTGGCCTGGTGATGATTTTCCTAGGCGCTGACCGACATAACGACCGTTAGCACCTCGTATTAAAAAATTTTTACAGACTGCCTTACAGGTCCTTCAGTTCCTGTATTTATTGCGGCTGTGTCACCCTTCCCCTCCGCTCTACCGCTCGTCGCTATCTCCGTGCTTGTTTCTTGTACGGGTTGGGCAACGTATTAGTTTTAACCTGCATAATTTTGTTATCTGTTTTATAACACTGAAAAGGTCTATTACTTTTAAATAGCTGTAACGTTTTTGTTATTTGAGTTTTTAAATTCTGTTTTCACTACTGTTTATTATGGATTTTTCTGGTCATTTCAAAATGTCGATGATAGTTCTACGTGGCCTAGTTCTCAAGTTAGCATTTTTCGGCACTTAGAAAATTTTTCACTTCACTCTCGTTTGTCAAATTTAGTTAGTTATTACAATTTCATGCTATTATAATTTCTAATTTGTCTTAGTAATACTTATTCAAAATTTTACTGACTTCTTGATTCTTTACTATGTTTATTATACCATAAATTAAAACCTTATTATTTAAATATTAAAATCGTTATTTAAAAAATAAGAAATTATTAATTTCTTAATTGAAACGTTGATTCAGACCGTTTCAGTGTGTGTACCTATATGTGAATGTACACAATCCTCAATCACGTAAAATTTACTTTATTCATTAAGCTGAAATTTTAAATGGACATTCTTGGTATCCTTTGTTAACACAAAGGCCTATTTTTACTTAAAAATTCCGTCAGAGAACACGGATCTTTAAATCTCCCTTAACACTCAATTATCAATACTCCATGTTAACTTGGCTTAGTCAGCTGATAATCACCTGCAACTGTTTTTTTTAAACACATTGAAACAGTTAATAGTAATTGTTTGTTTCTTATTAATCTTTCGTGGGTAGTTATACTTTACAAATGTTATAATACAAGCAGAAGTTTTTCCTTCCCTTGGTTTTCAACACAATACAGGTAATCAGTAAGTTTATAGTTTGATATATTTATTGGGAAATAATCTATACTATTATGTAAATAGTGTCTGACTGTGTGTGTATTACTCAATCACGTAAAAAACTACTGGACCCACTGAGCTGAAATTCCCTTTACATTTATTTCCCATTCCCACGTGTTCGATTTTAGCGAAATAAATTGTACCGGGCAACGCAAAAAGTCATCAGAAATACGAAAATAATTATGAAAACTCTCGCTCACACCCCCAAAACTTACAATTTTGGGATATTGTAATTCCCCCCAAACGAGGTGGCAATAGTGCTGGTAAAAATGCACATTGTCCATACCCAATTCAATGCATATAAAATGAATCAAAAACATGCCCTGAAGTTATATTGATAATTATTGTTTGTTATTGTCACGAAGGTTAATTTTATATACCTATGAAGTATCCAGTCAGGATAGATATAGTTGTAATTTTATACGTTTAACCAAATATAAAGATGCAAGGCTAGAATAGAGATCACGTAATGAAGTATTACACAGCGGAAGTAGATGTCTAATTAGGTAATGTTGTGTAAAATAACAACCAAATCTATCCTGCCAGGACACTTCACAGGTATATTTTAATATAGGTATATAGTAATTTATAAAATACAACCAAATCTATCGTAACTGGATACTTTATAGGTATATTTAAATACACGTATACGTGTAGTACGGCGCGCCGTTTATTAGCGAACGTATATCTTTAATTTGATACAAATAGTATTTTTTCCCTATGTGAGAGTCTTCATTTATTTTTTTTTGTGTGTGTGTCGCTGATGACTTTAAGCGTCGTCCGGTAAAAGTTTTCCCCTAAAATCGAACACGTGGTAAAGGAAATAAATACCTGAAATTATACATGGACATTTTTCTTAGGGTCCCTGGTTAACACATAAGCCTATTTTTATTTAGAAATTCCTTCAGGTCACCACTCCACTGACATTTGAAACTTCTTTAACGGTAGGTTTGTAAACTATAGTTTGGCATTTTTTTGGGATTTAATTTCCGTGAAATAAATTCATCCCAAATACAAATAAAATTTAAATCAACACATATTTTCGTCAACCCGTACGAAGGACGGATACTCTGCTAATACTCAATAATGATAATTGTTATTTTTGAGTTGATGATTATTATTTACTCATTATTTATATTCTCTATAATTTTAGTATTTTATATTTATTTACTCTATAACTTTAGTATTATAACTATACAGGTAAAAGAAACTACCAAATTCAAAAATTACCCTTCGTTATAAATGGGGTCATCTTTAAATAAGTAACTTTGTTAAAAAAACCAGATGAAGTTATTAATACCGAAACCATGTCATTTTCAGTTTTTTGTTCATAAGTAATTATGAACATTAAGCTATTAATGTAATTAAGTAATTATAGATTACTATTAATTATTTGGTACTGCCTGCGATCGCTCAAGGCTACAAGCGTATGATGGTGGAAGAATGTTGGGATATGCGAGTTGTGCACTATGTAATGGAATGGGGTGTTAGAATTGAAGTGTGTGTGATAGAGTAACAAAATGTAGTTTTTGTGTTATGTGATGTTTGTATATTTTAAAATTTTCACCTAACACATATCTTCAGAAACAACACATAAATCTTCAAGCGATCGTCGTCAGTAGCTGGTTAGCTTCGTCAATGAAACTACCGTTTCGAAACGAGTCAGAATTGTAGGATAATAGTTCTGACTGGGTTCTTCAAATAGTTTTATTTATATCAGGATGATTATAGCAACTACCTTTATTGTTGTTATTGTTTCATTAACAAAACAATTATTGTAAACAAAATTTTATCAAAGTAATTTCTTAGTTAAAAAAATAATTTTATTTTCCTACTCTCTGTTAAATATTTACAAGTAGTATAAATAAAGTAACCTAACGCATCTGTTTTATGAAATCACATGTATCTTATTTTAAGCAAAATGGGACGAATTAATATTATTGCATACTCTGTCCCTTTTGTAAATATTGTTTTCTCATATAAAAGTGAAACTAATTTCTTAAATTTAATTAATAAATTGATATTTGAAAAAAACTGTATTAACATCGATTTTTATCCACTGGAGTTGAAAAAAATGTAGTTGAACTTGAGTGGATGGATAAAAAGTATTTTAATAACGATTGAAAATTTGACAAGATATATACATACGTACATACACACACACAAACACACACACACGCACACACACACACACAAAACACACACACACACACACACACACACACACACACACACACACACACACACACACACACTTACACACACACACACACACACTTACACACACATATATAAATCTCTCTCTCTCTCTCTCTCTCTCTCTATATATATATATATATATATATATATATATATATATATATATATTATAAAACAACATAGGTTATTCAAATACAAGAATATTTATTAATTTATATCCAAAGCTTTTCGTTGGTAAACAGTACCAACATCATCAGGAATGAAAATTACAATCAATTATATATATAAATGGAGAGAATAATAAATACACAAAAACCTCTTTACCACAAACTTTCTTTACTTTACCCTTATGTACATTTCAGTTACCAAGTAACCATCCACAGAGGGATAACATACAAAGACTGTACGGAGACATACGGTAACCATTTTTAGGATTGTTACTTGGTAACTGAAATGTACATAAGGGTAAAAGAAAGAAGGTTTTTGGTTAAGAGGTTTTTGTGTATTCATTATATAATTCAACCACAGTATATTCCTAATAAATAGTAATATATGGAGAGTGTGAACTAATAGAAGCAATTGAAAAATACAGTTTAAAAACAGATCTATTTTAAATAAACTCGAAACAAGTTATTCATTTTAATTCTAACCTATTTGTTCCCTCTTAATATTTAATAATAAACACAGTATCAGAATTGCCTACATTGGCTTTGATCTCTTAAATCTAAACGATGTAGTCTATATCTTCCAAGCAACTCCGTCGCTCAGCGTAGTTTGATCTCATTATACACCCCCTCAATGTATAACGAGATTGTACATCCACTGAATGACCAATTCATAACAGGGTTAGACATTGCTCTTGGGTCGTTGGCTAGACCTATCCAAACCACTACATCTTAACGGGAATATAACTGTTAAAGTTTCCAACAAATAGTTACATTACAGTCGACTTACAGGAAAATCCCTTTATGCATTCTGATGTCATAAATAAAATACTATAACTAATTTTAAAATAAAATCATTTTCTGTATTAATAAAATTTAATATATTTAACTTTAAAAAAATCTTTTTTGAGTCTTCTATTCCCGTTTATAATGACCACTCAGTAACATTATTTTAAGATGTTCAGTATATAAATTATAAGTCTTCACATTAAAACAAAGTTGTATGCCTATCGTGTAAGAAACGCAAAGTGTAAACGTTTAATAGCAAGATGTGGGGTTAGTTAAATCATGTATATAACGAGGACAGCGAGGATGAGGACGAAGAGGACGACGACGAGGACGAGGATGACGAGGACGACGACGACGACGACAACGACGACGACGAGGACAACGAGGACGAGGACGAAGAGGACGACGACGAGGACGAGGATGACGAGGACGATGACGCGGACGACGAGGACGAGAACGACGAGTACAACGAGGACGACGAGCACGAGGACGACGAGGACGAGTTAGGTTAGGTTAGGTTGTGTTGGGTTGGGTTGGTTTGGGTTGAGTTAGGTTATGTTAGGTTAGGTTAGCTTAGGTTAGGTTAGGTTAGGTTAGCTTAGGTTAGGTTAGGTTAGGTTAGGTTAGCTTAGGTTAGGTTAGGTCTGTATATTAAGTTAAATAGCTTATATATTTCTATATATTTGTTGTACATACCCACATCTGATGAACAAGTAATATAAACAAACATTTTTTTAAAGTTAGGTTAGGTTAGGTTAGCTTAGGTTAGGTTAGGTTAGGTTAGCTTAGGTTAGGTTAGGTTAGGTTAGCTTAGCTTAGGTTAGGTTAAGTTAGGTTAGGTCTGTATATTAAGTTAAATAGCTTATATATCTCTATATATTTGTTGTACATACCCACTTCTGATGAACAAGTAATATAAACAAACATTTTTTTAAAGTTAGGTTAGGTTAGGTTAGGTTAGGTTAGGTTAGGTTAGCTTAGGTTAGGTTAGGTTAGGTTAGCTTAGGTTAGGTTAGGTTAGGTTAGGTTAGCTTAGCTTAGCTTAGGTTAGGTTAAGTTAGGTTAGGTCTGTATATTAAGTTGAATAGCTTATATGTTTCTATATATTTGTTGTACATACCCATTTCTGATGAACAAGTAATATAAACAAACATTTTTTTAAAGTTAGGTTAGGTTAGGTTAGGTTAGCTTAGGTTAGGTTAAGTTAGGTTAGGTCTGTATATTAAGTTGAATAGCTTATATGTTTCTATATATTTGTTACAAGTAATATAAACAAACATTTTTTTAAAGTAAACTCCTACTTAAGCCAACAACGATACATTTTATTTTAGTTACATTTTATTAAATAATATAATTACCATGATTATAAATAACATGACCTATGCGTTAAAACAGCTGTTCTACCCAATAATCTATAACATAAGATCAGCTCTTTTATTGAAATCATGTATTATCACTTATTTTAAGCCAAATAAAATGAAATAACTATATTACATACCTTGGTTCTTTTGTGAAACGTTTCCTTCCATATACAGCTAAAATTAATTATTATTTCAATATTTCATAACTAAGCGAATACTTGAGAGCTTACTTGCTGACGTGTTTCGATACAATCTTTTTTTACGAAGCTAAGCCTCTACTCTACTGCCCTAGTCTTAGTAGCTTCGTAAAAGGAACGACTGTTTCGAAACGCGTCAGCAAGTAAGCTATTAAGTATTCGCTTGGTTACCAATTATTGAAATATATTATAATCGGTGTATTCAAGATTATTACAACAAGCAACAGTAAATTTAATTATTTAAATTCAACTAATGAATAAATATATGAAAACACTGTACTAAAATAAAGTGTCATCCACTACAAATTTTAAAAAAATGTATTTGAATTGGAGTGGATGAATAGAAAGTATTTTATTTCAGATTGAAAATGTAAACAATGTATATGCGTAAGACGAGTGTGATCTATTGGAAGGAATCGAAAAAGGCACAAAAGCCTCAAGCAGTCGTGAACAAATCATAACCATATACATATTATTATTACTTTTTATTTTAAAATTTTTATTATATAGTCTACTACATAAATCTTACTTCATAAATAGTATGTTATTCATTACATGTTGTAACAATATTATGATTGAACTACTGCACGTAATCAAACTTAAGCAAATCTTATAGTAAGACATTTTCCAATTTTATTTTAACTTTAAGGGTGCTAAAAATATATTTTAGTGTACTTGTTGCGAACTGCTTTGATAAATGTTGTAATAAAAATATTGGTAATATTTATTACTTTAAACAAATAAATATTCATATCTATGAGAAATTCTGCATCTAATAATTATTTAAACAAATATACCTTGTGAAAGTTCTTCATTTGCAAAAGCTGAGGCTTTTAAGGTAGAAGATTTAGAGGTAACTGACCCGACATGAGCGTCAAATTTCAAGTGGCTCGCAAGTCCTCAATACGTTTTAGTGCTCTCTTTCGTTTCACCTCGCATTTACAAGTGTGATGCACTGTTACACCAGTTTACAGATACAATAAATATATTTAAATATTCACGAGTAATATTTGTGAAGTAGTGATCGGAGTATACTACTCCCATTCGCTTCCGCAATATTCACTAGAATATGTGAGAATTAGAATCACTAAAAGATACCTTTTACTAGAACTAAAGTTCTAAATTCATATTGACTTTTAAGAATATTTAAAGAGTTAATTGATAATGTTTAAATGACATTGTTGAGTATTTTCTCAGATATTTTTAGTTTAAAAACAATCCGTAATATGAGAGTGATGATTTTTTGTATATGGTAATAATTTTTGCTAATAAGGCGCTAACCTCTTACTGAACTCTGTATAGCCTACCTTAATGAATTAAACAAAACATCTATAGTGCCGAATCCATTCAAAAGTGGTTTCTCAAATGGTAAAAAGTTTTCCTATTGCTTTAAAATGCTGAAAATGCAAAATAAAAATCTGGATAGTATTTAAACAAGATGATAACAATAAAACTAGAAAAAAATAAAATTACATAATGTCATGAACAAGTAATAGAAAACAATTTATTAAAGTCAATTTCTACATTTATTAACAAAGAAAAATTTATTTTAGTTTAATTTTATTTTATAAAAACAATTAATATAAATAAATCAATAATTCATATATATACAGTCGGCGCCGCTTATTGTGATCACGGTTAATGTTATCATTCGGTTATTGTTATCGTTTCATTGAAAAACAAACACGGACGTATATTAATACATTGTAATTCGGCCGCTTATTGTAATCATCTGTTCGCTTATTATTATCATTTAATTTGCCATTCAAAATCATATGCGTCAACGTATACTAGCAAGGACCAAGTAAAAATGTCTACAAAGTAGTGTAAACAGCACGTGCAACACACACAATGACGCCCAATTCATAGAATGTTTATTTTTAGAATGACAGAAATACTTTATAACGGTTTCAGCACTTAGCACAGTTCTCAGAATGTCTCCCTTACTCTTTGTTTACGCAAACACCCTAGCCTCGCTTGAGTCGTCTTTAGTTGTTTGTTAACATTAGTTGATGTTACTACTGAGCCATTTACAGTACAGTCCTACTGTATTTTTTAACAGTGAATTTTTATGAACGTTTATTACAGTATTTCAGTGTGATTTTACATAACTTAATTTTTAAAGATCTTTTTCGTTTGTTTTGTAGAGTTTAGTGTCACTTGAAGATTCAAAGGACAGTATAGCAAGATGTCCGAATCTCAAAAGAAACGACGCGATTTAAGTCCTAAACAAAATCTTGATATTCTAGATAGGTACAGTAAATTACCAAAAATGAGTCAAAGAAATGCTGCTTCTCAACTTGGCGTTTCTCAACCTCTCTTATGTAAAATATTGAACAACAAAGAAAAAATCTTGTCATTATCAAAGTGTAACGCAAATGTTGACAGCAAAAGACATCGTTCTGGGAAGGATCCGCAAGTGGAATCAGCTTTGAAATTGTGGTTTAAAAATGTTCGCTAAAAAGATGCTCGAGTTGACGGCCCACTAATGCGTCTAAAAGCTGAGGATCTTGCCAAAAAAATAGGAAAACAGGATTTTAAAGCCACAGATGGATGGTTCAATCGATGGAAGAAAAGGGAAAACATTGTTTACAAGAAAACGTGTGGTGAAAAAAAAAATGCTGATTTTGTTGGAGCTGAGGACTGGTTACAATACGAATGGCCAAAGATTTTGGCCGAGTATTCTCCTAGCTGCATATACAATGCAGATGAAACAGGACTTTATTATCGTGCTTTACCCGAACATACTTACTTATTTAAAAATGAAATTGCTAACGGCTGTAAAATATGTAAACAAAGAATAACTGTTTTGTGTTATGTTAACATGGTTGGTCATAAAGAAAAACTCTTAATTATCGGTAAATCTAAAAATCCACGTTGTTTTCAAGGTATCAAAAAGCTACCGGTTGAATATCATTCAAACTCCAATGCTTGGATGACATCAAACATTTTTAATGAATGGCTGACTAATTGGGATACCGGCCTCAAACGCAACATTGTCCTTCTACTAGACAACTGCACTGCACATAATGGCATAAGCACTACGCTAAAACACATCAAAGTGATTTACCTTCCGGCCAATACTACATCAATTATTCAGCCACGTGACCAAGGCATAATTAAAAATCTCAAAAGTTTTTATCGACGAGAGATGCGTGCTAGAATTATAGAAAATATGGATGAATTTCAAACCCTTACCTCAAATGAATTGGCTAAAAAACTTCTTTACTCGAGGCTATTCATCTGATAGCAAAATCTTGGAATGAAGTTTCTGAAAAAACTGTGAAAAATTGCTTTAGAAAAGGTGTTTTTTTTTTGTTGAAGAAAATCGAGAGCAAGCTACATCTGAGGAAGACTCTGAAGAGAACTTGAAACCTTTCGATTTGTCCTTAAAAGAATATACTGAGTGGATGGAAGTTGACGATAGTATTGAAACAGCAGCGGAAATGACTGAAGACGATATTTGTGAGGTAGTTGCTTCAACATCAAAAGTTACTGAAGAAGAAGAAGTCACCGATGATGACGAAAATGATAAATGTGTACCGCAAAGATCTAAGCAGGAAGTTCACCAAGCTCTTGAGATTCTAAGGCAGTTTGTTCAACAAAAAGCAGAAAATTTCCACAAACATTATGAATATGAACAATTTATAAACAATATTTTACGAGAAGACTACAGACAGTCACATATAGAGGAATTCTTCGAGAAAAAGTAAATGTAAATTTGAAGTGTAAATAAGATTGAAGTGTTTTATAATGAAGTTTTATGTGTTAAAATGTTTTGATCAAGTGTTTTACGTAGTTCTATATACTGTATTTTTTCAATTATGCTAGATTCAGTGTTTAAAAAAAATCTACAGTCGAATAAAATAAACTGACATGAAATATGCCCACTAATTTTAACAAGTAGAAAACTAAATTACAGAAATTCTACTACTGTACATAAAACTGTCCGGAATAGCATCAAAATTTGGTAAGTACAGTTTAATTATAGTGTTACAGAATTAGAATTACTTGATGTAGTGATAGGCTTAAAGGTAGGATCGTTCAGAACACGATTTTACAGAATCACAATATTAAGTGGCAAAATAGAAAGCGAATATCCATGCAATTTTCCATTTTCATTTCTATTTATGGTGTTGGATTATCTTTTTGTTGGTTACAGTTTATACGTTTTATTTTGTTTCGTCGCTATTGTGTTGTAGTTTCTTTTCACTTTTCTTTCATATTGACCGTTTGTATAACAAAGTTTGATAACGTTCATCCAGTTTGTTTATTTTATTCTTTTCATTCATTTTTAAACCTAAAGCTACGATATTGTGTGGTAACCATGGAAACAATTTAAGGTGGTGTAATGGAGGTTTCGACATCAACCGAATGGGGGTAAAAAAACTCTTATTTATCATAGAGAATTAAATTTCTATGCGAAAGTTGACACAGTGTCAAAACGCTAGACTTCGAACACGAAGATACTCAGTTCGAATCCGAACTAGACCCCCAAATGTTTATAATTTAATTATTGAATAAATATTTGAATTGTATTAACATCAATTGTCAGGTTACAAACATGTATTTCAACTTGAATAGATGAATAAAAACGTATTTTATTAACAGGTGAAAATTTGTACATGATATATATTAGGAGAGCGGGAGCTAATAGGAGGAATTTAATAACAGAAATGTTTGTAATGGAAGTACGTAATAGTAGAGGAGGGCTTAGGGTAAAACGTTTTATATGCTTACTAAGAGTCGTAATACTGAGTTAGAACGGGAAGTGGTATAAAGTCGTGTTATAGAGTTAGATTTCGCGCTTGAGCTGAATGGGTTAAATCAATTAGGATAAGACAAATTTATGATAGCTTGGAGCAACTGTGGTGTAATATTTAATTATAAGTAAATAAAACCTCTTAAACCATAAAAACCTTTTATTTATATCTTTATGTACATTTCGATGGTAAAGCAATCATCTTCAGAGGAAATTACTACAAGAATAACTTCTCTCCCTAAAAGTATTCTCACTACTAGTAGTTATTCTTGTAGTAATTTCCTCTGAAGATGATGGTTTTGCAATCGAAATGTACATCAAGACATAATTAAAAAGTGTTTATGGTTTAAAAGGTTTAATTTATTTACAACTAAGCTAAATTCATGTTTAGGCTACATATTATAGTTTTTAAAATTGCATATTGTATTATTAACTTTTGGTACAAACCATACATGTTTTATATTTATATATTATCATTGTTGCTATTAATATAATATTTTAAGGCAACAAGCACATCCTTGCCTTTGTAAACTACAAAAACATACCATTGCTACCAATTGTAAATTGTTTTCCTTAAAAAAAACGTTTAATAAAGTGTTTGCTTAAAGTTAGAAAAGAGTGAAGACCAACATGTACAAAATATAAACTGAATAGTGAACCTCTTAAAATATGAAGAAAAATTGTAGGGAATTTGAAGAGAAATAATAATAGAAGTTATAATTTATAGGACTATATTACAAAATTATATAAAGAAGAAAAAATAAAAATAGAAGGAATAAAGGCGCGTGTGGAGTAAAAATTCTCCTTTGAGCTGAAACGTTGAATAAATTTAATGTAGGTACTTTTGGTGTAAAACTAGATTTTGTGATTTCCTCTTTTTAACGTTTTATGCATCATCTATATTTTCTTCTTTAAAATCGTATATTTTAACATTTTTAAAAAAAATGTTAACTTACATATCTTCTTTCCGTATTATAATGGTTTTATATCAGACTCAATGTGATTGACGAGATCATTTATTCAAATTTGATCGCTTATACGTGAATCATTTGTAATACATTTTTCTGTTATCTGTTTTTAAGTGTTTAAATTAACTTTACAGAAATGCTCTATTTCATTGCGTATAACAACAATTAAGCAATTACCACAACAATGGACGGCAAACTCTCGGCTGCAACCATGACGAACCCCGAACCTTTGATCAATTAAACATCTTGAGGCTCGCAATTAGAGCACGCCATTGTTACTGCGAAGCTCACAATTTATTGCTGAAACGATATAATTTTTCTGCGTTTTTTACTTTGTCATAATCACCCGCTATTGTGCACGCCCCTTTCGACTCGATGGCGTCTCGCCAAACCCTTCGCTAATCCGCCCTCAGTCATTACACAGCCGTCGATAATTTATAGCTCCCCGCTTTGACGATGACGCTTCCTTAAAGAATGTCGATATTTTATGCCTTCTTTTTTACGACTTTCTAATGTAAGAATAAAATATTCTATCATTTTCAGCCGCAAAGCAATTTTTTATTGCCGACAAATGAGTGAAAAAAGAACTTTGTTGAATGATTACAAGTTCACAGGAGAACCTTCTTACCAAGGCTTTAAAGCTTCCCTTACAACTGAAATCAATGACTTAAAGATTTTATAAGAGACAATACTTTAAGTATCTAAGGGAAATATTTAAACGCAATTTGACTAAAACAATA